>OX442349.1:17387703-17456736 GCA_949357725.1 Hyperoplus immaculatus | reverse complement strand
CTTCTCCAAACATCCCTCTACATTCCTCATAAATGATGTTGCCGACCATGTTCAGTTTCCGATCCACATTGCCTCGCAGAGAATGCTCCAATACTTCACTTAGCTGTTGGTCAAGTCTGCACCACTCCTCTTGATTGTTTGCGTTAGGCCACTTGATTTTGTTGCGCCGCTCTGGTTTTTTCAGGTCGCTTGCTGGTTGTATATCTGTAGGGGGGCTGACGTGGTCGTCGCTCTGGAGTGTTGTCTCCATCTCCAGGCTTGCAAGATCTTCGGTTGACCTTCCAGCATCGTTGGGTCCTGTTGCACTATGGTTTTCTATCTGGCTTTGGGTCCCTTTCGTCTGACCTGCCGAAGCAGTGCGATGATGCTGGTCAGTGTTCCTTCCACACTTCATCCTCCCTGTGTCAGTAGCGTCTGAACATCTCTCCACGAGGGCCTGCAATGAATTTGCCTCCTTCTTTACTGAGAAAATTCACAAAATTAGACAAGCTGTCACTGCATCAATACAAAGTTCAACATATGTGTCATCGCTATGCCCACTTAAAATCAATCCAAATGCAATGACACAATTTTATCTAATAAACCACAAAAACCTGGAGGACATTATACAACACCTGAACTCCTCCTCCTGTTGCCTTGACATTCTTCCCACAGGCTTCTTTAAAACTGTTTTTAGCTATATGGCCTCAGATGTTCTACAAATTGTCAACATGTCCCTTCGGACAGGTGTATTCCCACAGGCCCTGAAAACAGCAGTCATCAAGCCACTCCTAAAAAAGAACAATCTAGATACATCGCTCATGAACAATTATAGGCCCATATCTAACCTACCATTTTTAAGCAAAATCATTGAAAAAGCTGTTTATCAACAGCTAAATAACTACTTAGCAATGAACAACTGCTTTGATGTTTTCCAGTCAGGATTTCGACAACACCACAGCACTGAGACTGCTCTGGTTAAGGTCCTCAATGACATCCACTTAAACACAGACAGTGGCAAAAGTTCTGTTTTAGTTTTACTGGATCTCAGTGCCGCTTTTGACACAGTTGACCACGGCATATTACTAGATCGACTAGCAAACTGGGTTGGACTCTCTGGAACTGTACTAAACTGGTTTGAATCCTACTTAAAGGACAGAGACTACTATGTGTCAATAGGCAATTTCACATCTGAGCGGACACATATTGAATGCGGGGTCCCCCAAGGTTCCATTCTTGGGCCTCTTCTGTTTAACATCTACATGCTCCCACTAGCTCAGATTATGAATAAGAACAAATTATGCTACCATAATTATGCAGACGACACACAAATTTACATAACCATATCACCAGGAGACTACAGTCCGATACAGGCACTGAGTAAGTGCATTGAACAAATCAATGATTGGATGTGCCAAAATTTCCTTCAATTGAACAGCGACAAAACTGAAGTAATTTTATTTGGTGCCAAAGATGAACAATTAAAAGTCAGCGCACAGCTTACATCTGTTATGCTAGAAACCACACACCAAGCCAGAAATCTTGGTGTTGTCATAGACTCCGACTTGAATTTCAAGAAACACATTAAATCAATTAATAAGTCAGCATACTACCACCTTAAAAACATATCAAGAATTAAAGGACTTATGTCTCAGCAAGATTTAGAAAAACTTGTCTATGCATTTATCTTTAGTAGACTTGACTACTGTAACAGTGTCCTTGCAGGCCTTCCAAAAAAATCTATCAGACAGCTTCAGCTAATTCAGACCGCTGCTGCTCGAGTCCTCACTAGGACCAAAAAAGTGGATCACATTACCCCAGTTCTGAGGTCTTTACACTGGCTTCCTGTCACTCAAATAATTGATTTCAAAATACTGATGTTGGTTTATAAAGCACTAAATGGTTTAGCGCCAAAATACATTACTGATCTGCTGATACGTTATGAACCGTCCAGAGCCCTTAGGTCGTCTGGGACAGGTTTACTTACAGTCCCAAGAGTTAGGACTAAATGAGGAGAAGCAGCTTTTAGTTTTTATGCACCAAATATCTGGAACAAACTCCCAGAAAACTTGAGGTCTGCTGCAACCCTCAGTTCTTTTAAATCTAGTCTGAAGACTTTTCTGTTTCCATTTTAACCTGTACTTTTTATTTTATTTAAATGTTTTACTTCTTTTCATTCGCTTTTAAATGTCTTCTAATGTGTTTTATGTATTTTAATCTTGCCCCTGTAAAGCACTTTGAGTGGCCTTGTGTTTGAATTGTGCTATATAAATAAACTTGCCTTGCCTTGCCTTGCCTCGCCTCGCCTTGCCTCGCCTCGCCTCGCCTCGCCTCGCCTCGCCTCGCCTCGCCTCGCCTCGCCTCGCCTCGCCTCGCCTTGCCTCGCCTCGCCTCTGAGCGAAGTCACTTTCTGCCACCCACATTTACACTTCTGGAGGGTCTTCTCGTTGTCCTTGTTCGTTCCTTTCGTTACCAATTCTGTTAGGTGTATTAAAAGTATGGATAAAGTGGTAGCAAAACAAATTTAAGAGTTTGATTTTAGTAACTAATGGTTGATTAGTAGAGAGTTTACTAGCAACATTAAGGACCGCTTTTTAACCAGCTTCACTGCTCTGATAATGTGTTTTGTCTTGAAGGCATTTGATTATTATACAGTTGATATGCAATGTTAGGTTTTATTATAAGGATCATCACCATTGCTATTGTTATTGTTATTATTATTATTATTATTATTATTATTATTACTGCTGCACTGACGAGGAGCCAAACACCTAAGATTTTTATCCGTCTAATACTTGTGTAATTGAGATGTAACAATGATTCATCTTTTTATTTTGTGAGTACTGAGGAGCAGAAATGCAGAGGGAGGGAAAGAGACTGATACAAACCAAAGCCACATGGGGTTACTTGATGTTGATGTTATTTCAAATTTTCCCCAATAGAAACACAGATTCGAGAGGACTTGTCCGTAACCTCTTCTGAGTCAGCAACCGACGGCAACGGCAGTAGCCCCGCGAGGCTCAGCCCTGAGACAGACAGCAGCCTCTGCACACCTGCCTCATCCACCAAGCCGGTATTGTATGTGTGTGCAGCAAAGCTCTCTACACAACACAACAAGTCAACCTCTATGTGATTTTTCTCATTCAGGTATCTTCATCTACATGGCTCCCCAAATAAATTAAAGATATCTCTACTTATCTTTTTAATTACTGTAAAATCTGCTCACACATCAGTTACCTCATGAGGTAATAACTTTTTTTTGTTTAATTACCCCATAACGTAGATAGCTCAGCACTTACAGTACAATTGTTTTTACAAACTTGTTAAAGTTTTAGCCATCAATCACTATGACAATTTTGTAGTCAACAACTTACAGAGCTCACATATGGTAGGCAACATAAATGATCAACAATATACAATAATAACCATTATCTTCATCATATTATATCATGTCCTGACCTGCGTTATTAACAACAAAGGAGAGGTTTAAGATTTTACCTCAAGCTTGATTCTATTGATTTTGTGCTTTAAACTCCCTAAAGCTACACATGGTTTAACACTGGAATGGGAAGTTATGAATGGTCAAATATTTTGCTCATGCTGAATTCTTGTTGTTGAAAAAGATTCTGTATTTATCAGTTTTTGGTCATAATCGAAGTGGTTATTATTAATAATTATTGTTAATCTCATATTGTAAATAGCTTAAAAAACAACATCTTCCTTTAAGTAAACTTCTTGTCTTTAGGTCAGCACTTATCTGTTATGTATGCTCATGTGATCCAGTTATAATTCTCTGATCTTTCCCTAATAATGAGACAAATCCTTGTATTTTGGAAAACAGACTAAAGAGAGTGGAGGCAGCCTCCAGCAGGACAAGCGCAAAAACGTCTCTGAAAGTCTGGGACCGCCTCAACCCACCAACGCAGCACAGGTTGGATGCACCTCCTACAACTTGGCCTTTTCAGTGCAACTTGAATTACTTTTTTGGTTAATATATTTTATTAACATTTACAGTAGCAAATTACATTTACTGTAGTTTTTAATGTTACATTGTCAAACTAAAAATATCTACTGCTTACATTTTAAATACCAACGTTCTGCTATGCATGCATCCCTTTCATATTCAATCACCACTAGATGGTGCCAGATTGACCTATTACAGAAGATGGTAATAAAGGTGTAGCCATGCAGCTGTTTTTAAATAAATGTGGTACTTAATTCTGTTATGTAAGATGAATACGAATCTTATCCCTGCAGTCTAATGTCGGGGCGAAACCCTGCACACAGCAGAGTGCGAAGCAGTGCAGGCCTCGCGACAAGAGGGACGTCAGCACAGGACAAAGAACAGCTGCGGACCTCAGTAAGGCAGACGACCGGAAACCTTCTACCTCCAGTAGAAGTAGGACTGGCCCCCGCAAACCATCAACTGGCCCTAAGAACAATGCCCCCTCAGAATGAACTAAAGAACGGGCCGTATCACTTGTAAAAGAGTGAGGCAGAACACACAAGTGGGTGAGCAAAAACAAAGGAGCATACAAGAGAGGAAAAACTAAGCTAGAGGACTTGATATACACTTTATTTGATGTAATTCTGGTTATTTTATGTTATTCTGTGGTTTAGCAGGGATGTAAATGAAACTACTGTGAATGGTGCAACTGCTATGGCGATGACCAGAGAGTAAGCAGTGACAGCAGTGTCAAATACAGTGGCCTCATATGCTGGTGTGAAAAAAACAAGAAGTCCAAGACCACTCCAGTCCAGCCTCTAACTGTGCCTGGTGCCAAGGGAAAGGACCCCGGTCTGAGGTGTTTCCTGGGGCCCTTTCAGGGCATACTGCTTGACAGATGCTTACTGTTACATAGCAGCAGCCTAAATATAAAAGCTGACACTTTTTATGTAGTGGCCAGCAAACACAAAGATTGAATTAGATTGTCAGACATTACTGGTGACATCTGATTGAAAGCTTTTATAATAAAGCAGCAAGTTGGTCAAGTAAAGAGAGCCATCCAGGAGATTTGAGCAGAGCACAGCTCATTCCTTAATAAAGCTATTATTTAGTAATTTACTTAACACCAAACAGCATATCTTGTCTTTATTAATGTCACCTCTGTATTTATGTAGGCTGAGAATATTTGATTTTTTCAATATAGGAAGTAATACTTGAAAATGATTAAATATCATAATTAAATTATGTAAAAAGTGAATGTTAAAGAATAACAGTAGGAAAATGAATTGTTAGCTTGGAGGTAAACAGGGATGTAATAATTTAGTCAAATATATTTTCAAGAGAAATTTACAAATTACTTCTCACAACATTTTAATTTCTCAGAAATGTGTGATTCAATCTTACAGCTGTCTTCGAATCAGTAGTAGCAGCCAGGTTATATTTAGAATAAATATGTTTAATAATATGTCTTAAAATGTGCCAAATATCATAAAACACAGAATTGCACAACAATTTTGCACGTTTTATAAAATATAAAATAAAATGGTATGATTGCATGCTGCATTGCAGAAAATACTCTTACAGAGCACAGTAGAATTTACTGGATATCAAATCAATTCATGAAAACCAAAGTGAGCATTGGGGATTTTCTTTCTTTTCTGTTTTGACCTCTCAATTTCAAAACGCCCTATGTGCTGTGACTGCACCCACTCAGTGTCAAAACAGAGAAACTGTCACACAGGCTGGTTACGCTTCATCTGAATGCAGAGGATTGGGACTGAGGGCAGCCACGGGTCTAATCTAGTTTGGAGGCCATAGAAAGGAGTAGCAGCTACTTTGAGGGCACTGCCATTCAAGCACAGGTTTTTCCGCTTTAGAGAGAATAATCCCCAGCATAGATACAACATTAAAGTAGCCAAGCATAACACAGAGGCTGAATTTCAAATCCACCCATTTGCATCTGGAAAAGAATGAGTGCCAACAATGGAACTTCCATGTTCATGCACAGGCTCTGTGTTTAATGTGTACATGTTGTCTGCATTTGTTTAAACTGTTTCCAGTAGGTTGTTCTACATTTCAGGGAAGAGGTAATTGTCTTTAAAGTGTGGACATACTCTGTTAACCTTAATTGAATTCTGTCCAGGTTGACTGATGGTGAACTGTGGTGAGGTTTCTTAACAGTGTGGGATTTGTTAGTTTTATTTTTTAGTAAAACAGAAACAAATAGCAGATGAATCTTCTTTGACATGAGCTGCTCGCCAAAAAGACTGCAGCATTACTGCAACATTATTGACATACCGTATGCCTTCGGTTTACTCCGACTGCTAGAAACAGCAGATGGAGCTGTAGTTAGTTGCTGAATGAATTTCCTTGAGTTAATCTGACAGGAGACTGCTATCCCTAAAGCTTACTACCTAGTTTTGTTCATGAAGATGTGTAATTAGAATTGATTGTGTGAGTCCTTGCCCATTAAAACTGTGATGTCCAAGTAATGTGTCACTAATTAATATGTTGTATGGCTATGTCTTGATGGTCCATTCAAACAAAGTAAATGGTTAAGACAAGCTTCTTTTCGGCTGCTGTCTCATATACGGGATGTGTTTTTGTCGGTAGATCATTTGAGAAATAAACAACACAAACAACAATGATTCGTCCTTTCCTGTATGGCCATTTTTTCTCTTCAGAAGAGGAGATTGCATTGTCTTTAATTATGGGGCAACAACCAAAAAAAAAATCTCTAAAAATTGATTTGTGCAAGCTGAATATAACCTGCAGCAAAACATATAAGCCCTTGTACATGCATCAAGGTGGAACAAATTCAAAGAGAGTGAAACACATCAAGAAAGAATGGATGAATCTCTTCTCTCCATGTATGATGACGTGGGTTCAGATGCTGTTAAAATACTGTCAGCTTGTATTCATGCGAGCCAACAGGAGCCTCCTGTATCACTTTTACTGGCCAAAACAACAGAGAAGAGGTGGTGGGAGGGGAGGGGCACAGAACGACAGAGGCTGTATGGTGGATAGGTTAGGGGCGTGAATTTGGGACAAAGCGTGGAGGCAAAGGAAATTAGAAAATTCGTTGGGATGGAACAAGGGATGCGCCCCCCTCCCCTTTTCCTCCAGCAGTGCTGCTGACAGATGGAAGTAAGGGTGGGTGGGTTAACGGGCTGCAGGGATTAAAACTGCAGCCCCATTTTGGAGCCTGAAGAGAGAGTCAATGCTGCAAAGGTGGGGTGCAGAGAGGCACTTGTGGCGAGGGTCGCGGGCGTGTGGAGTGGGTGCACACGGGCTAATGTCAAAAGGAGCAAGGATGCTTCCCCTCCTTCGGCCCCCCCTCTGCTCCATCCACCTTTATCCATGGAGGAGCTTGGTGGGGGCTGCTGGGAATGAGGGAGGGAGGGGGGGGGGGGGGCTGCATCTCAATAACCTTATTAGAGCTCACTTTAATTAATCAGCTCATCTGTGCAAGCCCGATACCTGCAGCTGAACCCCTGCACTCCCCTCCACCCACTGCCCCCAAACACAACATCCTCACACTGCTGCTGTGACATTGTGGTAATGAGGAAACACAGCAACAATGTCATGGAAATGTTGCGGAGACGTTATCTGTGGGAGCTCATCTCACATGCTGATGTTCCTGATCCCCTTCAAGGTTTGCGTTGTGTATGGAGATGCACATGTGTGTGCGTGTGTTCAAACCCCTTAACCACCACCCCCAACCAAACAATAAAATCACAAAAAGTGATACATGTGGCCAAATGGCAGTGGGGGAAACCATGATGCCTCTATTTTCACAGAAGAAGAGGGAAGGAAACCCCACATCGACTAAACATTTGAAACAGATGGCAATTTCAAAGCAAGCCTCATCAATCTTTGTTGACACTAACCTTTTTTTTCCAACTATTCTTTTTTGTTTTTGGATATTTGAATTATAATACATTCTGTAAGCTCATTTTAATATCAAATTAATTACTGAACACACTGGAGTAAAAACCTCTTTTATAACTCCTTGTTAAAAGTGAAAAGTTCTTGACTACGGTTGGATGGCATGTTAATTTACAGTGATATCTAATCCCAAGTTACTTCACATAAAAGGCATTACTATACATATTTTAATGGGGAGGTGGTTGTTTTCCAAGCAATTTTCTGCTAGAGTACATTTTTAATTTAATGATATTTAATTTATTGCTCTCTGCATACCAGCTCAGTAAAACTAATCAACACCATGTATGGGCCTCCTAAAGCCACATCTCTCCTTGGCAGGCAGACAGGCATCCTCTGCGGTAGGATAAGCTCTCCTCTCTTGTGCACAGAGCTTGGTGAAATGCCCTGCATTCAGGCAGGCAGGCAGGCAGGAGGAAACTGCCTGGAAAGGGGACTCCTCACTTCTCACAAACAACCTTTTATTCAGAAAAAAAGGTGGGATGGTGACCACCATCACTGTTGTCAGAAAAAAAGTCTACTGGGTACCATGCAGCCCACCTTTTCTTATTGTAACTTCCTGCCCTCAAACTCCTTTGCCCTTGACTTGCTTTTATGGCGCTTTTGCAGTCATTTAACACAGTATGTCTGGTGTTCTCATCACCTGACTCCACTATACACTCCAAATATCTATCGACACACTGACACACCTTGAGGGATCTACACAACCTTACACATGGAAATGATTTCAATTAATTACCATTCCCCTTTGCCAAGGCAGAGAGGAGGGTGGAAACAAAGAAGCCCCGACAACAGGAGCACTTCTCTGGTGTAATGTGCACCATGTGCAATGAGCAGCGGAAAGGTCATTTGACACATTTCTGCCAGAATGAATTAATTTATTTCAAGCACTTAATGTTGCAGTCACCTCATTGGTGCATGGCTTGGCAGTGCACTGAGAGGGTGCATTAACACAAGTGGAGGCTTAGTTTCCTCCCAAAAGCTAGTGCTGACCACAGGTCTGTGGGAATGCCTGAAGAGCGGAGAGATAGTGAAATGGAGTGTGGGAGATCCAATCAGCCCTTCTATCATAGGAAAATCACCTCCATCACCTTCAGAGTAATTGGGAGCATTCATTACAGTTCAGTAAAAATGCAGGTTGCCATTAGATGGGCAATTTAAAAGTTGGCTTCTGGAGAATGAGAGACTTGAGGGGTCACGATACGGGGTCACAGTCAAGTAAATAATGGGAATTGGTCCCATGAGGCTTGGAAAACCACAAAGCCAGTGGTCACGCACCAAAATACAAGTCAGCAGGGGGGAGGCAGCAATTCAATCATCAGACAGAAAATAAAATGCCCCCTGTGCCCTCTCAACATCACAATAATTACAAATAGCAGACTCCCTACACAGTTTACCATCTTCTATTTACTCCAACCTGATGAATGATGTTTGTGTGACAACTGGATACTATTCTGTTGTGTGATTCACAACACTTTCATTGAAGTATAGAAATTGGGAGGTTTTTGCAAAGGTAAGACCTGGTGAAACTGTATTTGCACCCACAGAGATGTTGCGCCTACATAAACATGTACAAGGTACATCAGATTGTGGCGTTAGATATCAAACTCAAGAATCATCCTCAAATTATTAACATCATGTTGAGGTGTAGTCTAACATCTGTGCTGAGGATGTTGCCTTCAGCTGCCACTAGAGGCCTTAGTCCAGCTGAAAGTTGTGTCGCTTTGTTTTTATATGTGCTGTTTTGCTACTGCTTGTGTTTTGTAATGTTTGTACATCTCTCTACTGGGAAACCTTTCACTGTAAGCAAAACACAAGAACATTTGCTTGATCAAAGGAAGCATATTTAATTTGTTTAGCTTTGAAAGCGAAGTTGTTACTTATGTTTTTCTGAAGGTTATTTTATAAAACTTTGTTCCAAACAAAGAAAGCACAACAGTAGCTCATGTGCTGATGTGCATTAGTGCTATACCAAGTGCAAACACGCCTGAAGACACTGCTGATAACATGATTCTGGATTCTCTTTGAGAGATTTAAACACTCGCACAACAAATCTGCGTATTTACTTCCTTGCCAAGCTCCCACTAATGACTGTGTTTTTGCAGGAGAAAATGCCTTCACATTAAATATGAATAAACACATCATGATGAAACAATTAGGCAATGGTGTTCTTTGGAGCCGGTTTAAGTATTTGAGTGCATAAAAAAATAAATAAAAATTATAACAAAAACAGAGCTGTAGAGCAGTATTTACAAATTAGCCTCACTGCTCGTTGGAACAGAAACAATGTAATTAGTGACACACAGACCTGCTCTTGTCAAGACTGCACCTTCACAATTTATGAAATAAGGTGGTAATCAATCAGCAGTGCCTCCTCTTTTGAAATGGATCCCCAGAGGTTGATGATGGGATGACACAATGCCTCAGGTTCACAGCATATGGGGTGTGCTTTCCTCCAAACCTTTGCCACTCAGGAGGCAGATTGGACTTCTCACTCTGAGCTACTCCGCATTATTGTCCATTATCACACCGTGCTCTATGTGTAAGGTGACAGTGGTGCTCTGATGGAGAGGCGACAGGGGGACCTAGACTGCAATAACATATTATTAGCTTTTTTTCACAGCTCCACTGGGCTGGATTTACACCGGATATCCAGAGACCTCCGAGGGCAGCCCACTGTCACCAGCCCAGACATACACTGGTGTGTGTGTGGCCTGAAAAGCTTTGCACCCATGTGTGTGCACACAAACAGAGTGTGTCTGTAATCAGTGACAGGCCTTTTCCAATTAGCCTCAGTGTGCTGTCATTCTTGTGTGCTATTGTAGTACTGCATGTTCTCCTTTTGTCCTGTAAACTGTAAACAACTCTCCTGCCATCGCTGCAGTGTGCCCTAGTCAACAGACAAACAGAGATATATAGATGGGTATAGGTCAGAGTAGTAGAGTGCATTCAAATTCCATATAGAGGAGAGTGCGGCACATCTGCCGCTCCTGTTTAATGCAAGATGCTCTTGTCCTTGGTAATGTTAACAGTCTCCCCTGTGACTGATGCCTCTTGTCCCAGCGCTGTTTATAAAACAGTCAGAACTTCGTTAAGGGACAATAACATCAGCCAAGCTCAATTATAGTGACATTTTGCTGACATGCAGATTGCATCCCCTCAATCTTTTTTATGTAAAATACTGATGTGCCAGTCACTTATGGATGGATGAACTTTGGGAGAATCAATGGTATTGATGAATCATAGATCATACGAGTCAACAAGACTGACACCAGGAGAGTGAATTCATCGCACACAGAAAGTCAATACTAAATTGTAATCATAATCAGACAAAGTGAGTTATGTATAATCGATAGCACAATTATGATAGTATGTAGGACTTGTCCTTGCCATGAAGACAATAAGTGCATTTAAACAGGCTGCTTTGTGTTTATTGCAGCATCTAAACAAGCTCATTGTGTGTATATAGGCATTGGTACTGGTATCAATTTAGTCATTTAATGATGACACCCATAATCTCAGGCAGTTTATTTAATGATTTGAGTGCACAACAATCCCAATAAATATACTGGGGAGTGGGACTCTCCATGGGCCTCACTGTGTGTCTGTAAGATAAAAAAAAATTCCGCCATGAATTGTTGGAAATGACAGAAGTTACCAATTTTTGAGCTGAAATATGTCTGAAGGAGATTGTCGGGAGGAGAGAACAATAAGGCTGCTAAATCCAGTGAGACGATGGCATTCGATTGTCCTTTGCTGTGCCCTGAAATATTGAAAAGATTGCAAGGTGTTTCAGAGAAGCAACGCTCATCGGTTTCATCTGATGTCGGTGGTCAAACATTACCGGCAAAAGTAACCAAAAAGATTAGCTTTAGAATTCTGATTATTTTCTTTGACGAGAAATCTGAACCCATTACACATGGGATAACAAGACATCATCATATAAAAAAATATGCATCTTCCAGTATACCTAGGGGGCAAAACCCCTTCTTTTTGAAAAACATGGAGCGTTGTACTCAACAAAAATATAAACGCAACACTTTTGTTTTTGCTCCCATTTTTCATGAGATGGACTTAAAGATCTAAAATTCATTCCAGATACACAATATTACCATTTCTCTCAAACATTGTTCACAAATCTGTCTAAATGTGTGATAGTGAGCACTTCTGCTTTGCTGAGATAATCCATCCCACCTCACAGGTGTGCCACATCAAGATGCTGATCTGACATCATGATTAGTGCACAGGTGTGCCTTAGACTGTCTACAATAAAAGGCAACCCTGAAATGTGCAGTTTTGTCTCACAGCAAAATGCCACAGATGCCACAAGCATTGAGGGAGCGTGCAATTGGCATGCTGACAGCAGGAATGTCAACCAGATCTGTTGCTCGTGCATTGAATGTTCATTTCTCCACCATAAGCCATCTCCAAAGGCGTTTCAGAGAATATGGCAGTACATCCAACCGGTCTCACAACCGCACACCACGTGTAACCACACCAGCCCAGGACCTCCACATTCAGCAGGTTCACCTCCAAGATCGTCTGAGACCAGCCACTGAGACAGCTGCTGAAACAATTGGTTTGCATAACCAAACAATTTCTGCACAGTGTCAGAAACCGTCTCAGGGAAGCTCAACTGCATGCTCGTCGTCCTCATCGGGGTCTTGACCTGACTCCAGCTCGTCGCCGTAACAGACTTGAGTGGGCAAATGCTCACATTCGATGGCGTCTGGCACGTTGGAGAGGTGTTCTCTTCACGGATGAATCTCGGTTTACATTGTTCAGGGCAGATGGCAGACAGCGTGTGTGGCGTCGTGTGGGTGAGCGCTTTGCTGATGTCAATGTTGTGGATCGAGTGGCCCATGGTGGTGGTGGGGTTATGGTATGGGCAGGCATCTGTTATGGACGAAGAACACAGGTGCATTTTATTGATGGCATTTTGAATGCACAGAGATACCGTGATGAGATCCTGAGGCCCATTGTTGTACCATACATCCATGAACATCACCTCACGTTTCAGCAAGATAATGCACAGCCCCATGTTGCAAGGATCAGTACACAATTCTTGGAAGCTGAAAATGTCCCAGTTCTTGCATGGCCAGCATACTCACCGGACATGTCACCCATTGAGCATGTTTGGGATGTGCTTGACTGGCGTATACGACAGCGTGCACCACTTCCCACTAATATCCAGCAACTTCGCACAGCCATTGAAGAGGAGTGGACCAACATTCCACAGGCCACAATTGACAATCTGATAAACTCTATGCGAAGAAGATGTGTTGCACTGCATGAGGCAAATGGTGGTCACACCAGATACTGACTGGTTCTGAGTCTCCAGACCCCCAATAAAGCAAAAAAATGCACATTTCAAGGTGGCCTTTTATTGTGGACAGTCTAAGGCACACCTGTGCACTAATCATGATGTCAGATCAGCATCTTGATGTGGCACACCTGTGAGGTGGGATGGATTATCTCAGCAAAGCAGAAGTGCTCACTATCACACATTTAGACAGATTTGTGAACAATGTTTGAGAGAAATGGTAATATTGTGTCTCTGGAATGAATTTTAGATCTTTAAGTCCATCTCATGAAAAATGGGAGCAAAAACAAAAGTGTTGCGTTTATATTTTTGTTGAGTGTAAAAGGTTGTTCACCAGAAATGACATCTAGGACCTTCCAGAATCCCAACCTGGGTGGACAACCTGGTCAACTAGCTGCTGGATAGCTACAGGGGGCCGACATAGAGCAAATCAGAACCACTGTTTAAGTGAATGGGGGTGAATGGGGATGGGCTAATAGGGAATTTTTAAATTTTTTGCAAGTTGATTACTGACATTAAAACAACAACTTTTTGTATTACAGTATTTTCCATAAAGTTTGAATAGATATGAAAAATCATCAATATCTTACTAATGATGCGTAAATTTGCATATCTGCAAAGCCCCAAAATCTAGATGTTGGACAAAAGCAGAGTCAATTTGTTTTTAAATTTTGAAAACAAAACAAGTGTCCAACTGCCTGAAGCCTTTCCTAATCACAGTTAAAATTTGATCAATAACCCATAGAAAATGAATTTTTTACACTGTTTTTTCCCAGGGAATGTCTAGTCGTTTCCTAAAATACCTGCTGGAGAATCCAAAAGGACACTTTTGGTCCATGGCACATGAAATGTAACTGTGTAAAAAATTTATGTTCTATGGGTTATTGATCAAATTTGAACTGTGATTATGAAAGGCTTCAGGCAGTTGGACACTTGTTCTGTTTTCAAAATTTAAAAACGAATTGACTTTGTTTTCTTCCAACATGTAGATTTTGGGGCTTTGCAGATATGCAAATGTACGCATCATTAGTAAGATATTGATGATTTTTCATATTTATTTAAACATTTTGGAAAATACTGTAATACAAAAAGTTTTTGTTTTAAAGTCAGTAATCAACTGGCAAAGGTTCAAAAAATTCCCCATTAGCCCATCCCCATTCACCCCCATTCACTTAAACAGTGGTTCTGATTTGCTATGTCGGCCCGTTGTAGCTTTCCAGCAGCTTGTTGACCAGGTTGTCCACCCAGGTTGTGATCGTGGAAAGTCTTTGATGTCATTTTTGGTGAACAACCTTTTACAACGCTCCATGTCCATAAAATCACTTTCCCCCCAGGTAGTAAGACATGATAGACTTTGGCCAAGAGAAGGATTTTGTAAGAATAAAGATAAATGACCAAGCAACAGATACAAAAGTACAGATAATGACGTGGTGAAAAGGGTAAACTGCATAAAGTGGACCTGGGGATGTTACAGTGCACCTAGATTAAGATTTAAATGTGGTGGACGATCCAGTATTGGCAGCTTGGTTCAGAAACATAAACATGTTCTGTGAGGAACAAGGACTTTACGATTGGTAGCACAATCAATTGTGGAATAGCGGAAAAACAAAGAGAGATTAAACGTTCCTGTTCAGACAGAGGAATCAGTGTTTCATATTTGCTCTGTATGTCATTTTAAATAAGTCATGGAGCAATTATTGTTGAGCAGACACAGGCAAAGGGAGCTGAGGGAAGCCAGGGATTGGAAAATGTGGGCTGACAAACTGTATGGCAGCAAATCAGGAGAATATATCTGAGAGGAGGACAGGTATCTACACACATGCCTAATGCATTTCCTACATACTGTATATGTATGACCTCCTATATCAGTGGTTACCTTGAATTTCTGCACATCTTCACCTACCTTATATAGTACATAAACTGTGATGTGTTGCATATGATCTTCTCTTATATCCTCGTGGTGGATCACAATGTGTTGACATTTTCAAGCTGATAATTTTCACCTTTCCCATGTATTTATGTACACAAATCTCACTCAGTCAATGAGTACTTGAGCACATTTTGGGTTCAGTATTTGAATTGAACATAAAGATATTCAAAACAGAAGCCTTTAGACATGAGAAGGAAGTCTATTTAGCATGTTGGAAAAAAACCTTTAAGTGCCACATACACAAAAAAAATACATCCTTGTATGTAACATCAATTGAAAAAGAAACTGTTTGGTTTCAATGAAAACACCACAGGGTACTTTTGTACAATTAAATTAAAACTTACTGTTGATGTGCTCAACATAAAATATAATGCAAGTGGATGTATGTACATGTTGGATGCAGGATGTGGTAGAGACGATGAAAATACAAGAAGACATAATCTATATCGCTGAGCTAGCTGCAGTATGGCTGGAAAGGCAATGGACAACTTGCAGAGGTTGGTTTGTTGTTGCCTTCAACCTCCATCAATATTGAAAGAAATAGGGAATCATTTTGGTCAATGTCAAGACAAAAAGCAACACCAACCAATGGCCACTGGCACTGGCTGATACTCATGTTATAGCATGAATAAAAGTTTCCACTCCATCCCAGCCACTAGCCGGCCAGTGTGATTGTACGGTCTCATTTTGTCATGCTGAGCAATGGAGTGTGCTGTTTCAAACTTAAGGGTCGACCATCTCAGTGTTTACCTCTTATCGTACAGAGTGATGTTGGAATTTTTGAAGAGTCCCTTTGCCTCTTGTCCAACAGCAAAGCCTCCCTGCTAACACAAATTCATGGCCAGATGCCTTGTCTTAGGAAGTTATTGGGCCGAGAACAACCCTTTTTTAAATTTCCAAAGTGTGTCATTTCTGGTAATAAAGTAATTATAGCATAAGGGTCTGCATTTTCAGCCCACTTCTTTTGCATTTCCTCTTTACATTCAATTTCTTTGTATAATGAAGTCTAAGGTCTGAATATGTTCATAGAGAATTGTGACCTTCATGTCTGCTTAGCTTCATACCATTAGTGGTAAGTGGAGTGCAAACTCTATAAGGCTGTCAGATGGTTGCTGTTTGATTGCTATTTCAAATGCCATTTATTAAAACGATTCTCTCTTATTCTGACTGTGCCAATCGTCTGCTTCCATCTATGTCATGTGATGCAATTTAATATACAAATGCTGGGAAATGTTGGAAAAACTGTAATTAATGCAACTCGTCTAAATCTTCATTAGAACATGACAGCTTTTCTCCATCAAAAATCTCATATTAAGGATGTGTAAGCACTTTGAAACAGATGCTGTAATTGCTGACCGATGAAAATGCTCAAGGTTACGTACAAACAAGTCTTCACTTTGAGGCCTAGCTTTTCATTGTGTAGATTGGCTTGAGCTAGAGGTCTAATCCTTTCACAAACATGTCAGGTGCATACTCTGATTGTACTCATTCTCCTCACCTTTTTCTTCACTATTTCCACTTAACTACTGAGAGTTTAGAGGGCACATCATTTTCCTTTTCAGTGTGCAACATACTGTTAGAAGGACATGCCCAGAACTCAACCACATGCAATTAATTCAATATCCCTCAGATAAAAGGTGTGCAAGGTTGAAGACCTGCACCTTAGCTTTTCTGAATTTGACACCCATTCGCCTTTCATTCCCTGGCTTTTGTTGATTAACCATAATGAGGTGAATCACTGTAGACCCTGGGCCAGCCCCTTCTTTTATTGAGGTGGTACAGATAAAAAAGTCCATCCAGGCAGCCATCATAGGGGGTCAGCACAAATCAGACGGAGGGGCTTTCTTGTGTCTGGCAGCCTACACTTTCAAATGTTAATGGATCGGGGCGAACAAAGTTGAAGTGGGTCTGAAAATGCTAATTGTCCCTAATTCATGTAAATAGGTTTCTTAATGGAGGAATTAAGCATTTTAAATATGCAATTGGAGGCAATCAGTCCTTTCATTTGGTGGGGTGGCACAGGTGTAGTGGATTGAAATTCATCTTTCACACAGCGTGGCTCATTTGTCATTTGGCTGTGTTCAGGCATGGATGACAGGGACTGGAAGAGAGGTCCTACCGCACTGTTATGTGCAGATATCGGTGAGTGAAACGCTGCAAAACCTTTAATTGTGTTCTTGTTGTTAACCGTATCAACAGAGAGGAAAAAGTAATTAACGCAGGCTCTGATCAATACTGGTAAAACTAGCCAGTGCAAAAATATAATGTATTCTCCCCACTTAAAGAAGTGGTATACTTAGATACACATTCCTTTTTATATTTATATAGAATTGTTTATATTTTTAACTATACTATACTATTGTGCTATCCTATGTACTGTCTGACTATAATATAAGTGGTGTCATGTTTGGATGAACAAAAAAAATCAGTGTAGCACAGAACAAAGGCAGCTGAAGGAGGCCTACCTACCTACATATGACAGACTGTGGAGCAGCAGAGCAGACAGCTTTGACTTATTATTCTGATCATCTCAAACAGACAATAAAGCAGGGGGCCATGTTTCAGCATGTAATAACATGGTGTAGAAGCAGGGCCAGAGACTGAGGGAAACACTGCGTATGGGGCCATGAATCAAATGGGCAATGCATTGTCTCCCAAAATGACTTATTAGTCAATATAAAAGGGGATACTGTGTCTTTGAGGTGTAAATAGCCACGGCTCTGCAGAGAAGAGGTGGCAGCCCTGGTTAATGAACGAGACAAGAAAAACCTTGTTTAAAAGGACAAATCAGATCACGAGATTTCAACCCCATTAGCTGCTACTCACAGGGAATGATAATAATGATAAAGGAGGAGGTAGTGCCTTTTGATTCTTGAGTAGCAAATTGTGTTGTCTGGAGAAGAAATCTCTTCCTGGAGGAGAATCAAAGAGCAGTTCATTTTCACACTGACCTTCAGGGCTCAAGGCGGCCAGACAAGGGCACAAACAGATTGAGAATTAATTGGTGCAATTAACATTTTGTGATTATAAGGACTTCAGATCAATACCCTATGCAAATAGCAGTATTGATGTGCAGCAGAAACCTTGTTAATTGTGTTTGGCGAACAAACAGGCCCCTGTGTTACTATTCCATAATGGAACAGGAGGCACGGACAGGTTCAAACTGCTGATCACTTTAGATGCACGACGAGGACATGCGGCACTTCTTTCCCTCCTCCATCTTACTTCACCCTCCACTGTCCTCAAGACCTTAAAGAAAAGTTTGATGATCTTGGTTGCTTTTAAGTTGGCCTTTTAGTGTCTCTCTAAATAGGCTCTTAAGGGTCGGGTGAGGATTCTTCAGTGTTTCTGTGATCACCACGCTGGTGTCAGGCTGCAGCAGATTACACAAATGGCCTTTCGCCTCTTTTCTCTTTACAGTTTTTTGGGCAGCGGGAATGGGCATGTGAGGAAGAATGGAAACACTCTGCGTCGACAGCCATTGAAATGAATTAGTTTCAGCTTTATTGCTACGGACTGGATTTTCCACTCTCGTTATTAAACTGCGTTAAAAATGCACTTTCATTTTAGATAAGTACCAGTAATCCTGTTTGCGGACCACAGCAGATGAAGTTAAATATAATTTAAGCAGAAACGGAAACGGGTGGAACAATGTAATCACTGAAAGTGAGATTGAAGTGACGCTATTCTTATCATTAATATTATTTTCATTACTGTTGATGTGAAAAAGACACTAGTGATGGCAACTGCAACAGTACGCAGATGGTAAGAAAAGATGGGGAAAAAATACCCCATCCAATCAGAACCAATATATCCCTGCATGCTCATCATTGTCTGTCTCAGTTTCTGTGTGTGTGACAATTGGCTAGTAGGTTGTCACAGGGCTGTAATCCTGTGGCCTTAAAGAAACACACAGAGCTGGCAACTTACACAAAGCATGAAACTACTGTAAATTATCTGAGCATATAGGAACAGTTAGCGGGGTCTGCCTGCTGATGCTGTGGTGTGTTGTCACTGAAACTGGGAATGTTATGTTGATGTAAGCTTACCTACCTTTAGCGGAGCTGTTTCACGTTAGCTGGGATGCAGCACAAGACCCTGGTGAGATCAGAGCAGTACTGTAGGGATGCTGTTTTTCTTTTACCCTGAACTCATTTGATGTATGGCTTTTCACCAAATTGAAACAATTGAAATTGAAGAAGAATCTAAACCCCTTTTCACCATAATTTGAAATGAGGTTCTCAAGAGTGCGATTACAGGTTAAATAATAATAATAAAAAAAGACAATTGCCGGTGAATTAGCCATTTGTTAGTGTGCTAATTACAGTTAATTCTTTTCAATTTTGGGCTGTGCTCCTTTAGGCATTAGCCTTAATCTCCCTGGTGATGAAGTTGGTGTATTAACCAGAAAGCACTACAGGGAGGAGAGAGTGGACATGGAATTAAACCATCATACTTATAACCAGGTTTAACAAACATCACCACTTACTGGGCTGTTTGATAATGAATAGAATCTAAATAACTTTCTGTAAAAATGCATTTGTGAGGTGAAACCTCATTGTATCTCATTAAATTAAACAAATACAGTGCTAAAGTGGGTGAGTGAGTTTCCAGGTCCAGGCTTTGATTGCTTGAGAGATACTTTATGAAAAAATAAAGATGTGTTATGCTTTGCAAAATAACTGTAATACATTTGACTTGTGTATTTTATTTAAAATGACACGTTAAAAGTAAAGACTAAAGACATAAGAGTTAAGAATCTCTTAAGGAATACAATTTTTTCTCTGTATTGGAAATCATTGTGTAATTAATATGGCTACCAGACTCATTGCTATGGGGGCATAGAGCGACCTTTGGGCCATGCGGTTTCACAGAATCCATTCATAGGTTGATATACAGTAGTTGCTGCATGATGAACTTCCTCTTTCACTGGATCAATCACTGGGTCAGGAATGTAAAAATCTAGATTAAATACAACTGCAAATACCCGAGGATGAAGATCAATTCACAAGTAGACATCGATGTCGGATAATAGACGAGCCTCTGGAAGCTGAAGCTGGTTCCACAGTGAAATAAACATAGCGGGGAGGCTGAAGATGATTGCGGTGAGGATGCCGTTGATTCTATCCATTAATGCACCTGCAATGAAAATTGATTGTGAAGAGCTGAGACATGTTAGCCTGGTGCTACCAGACCATCGTACTTCATTTCATTTGTACAGAAGGTCTGGCAGTGCTGTAATTGGCAAACGTTCACTCATGGAGGCGGGTGTCTGTTAAAGTTTAAAACTATTGGATCTGCCCAGTGCCACTCTGGATTAGCCAACCAATCGCATAACGTTTGGTCGTCACGTGTGTCATGAGCCGGCTTCTGGCAATTGAAACTGGAGCGCGACTTCGACGTCATCGTTCTTAGCCACTCGCTCTGTTCGCTGATTGGACCGGCTGTCGAATCTCCGGCAAAACTGGGAAATGGGCTGTACACCCAGACTGACTACTGAAGGGAAAATAAAATTTGGCCGGAAGTAGGCGGGCGGGCGGAGCCAGGCTAGAGACATGTTATTCTACCTCAGCAATCAACATAAATATAGCTATACAATGATGTCATGTGAACATTTCCCCCAAAACAATGTTCTATAGAGACAAAAAATA
Organism: Hyperoplus immaculatus; assembly: GCA_949357725.1. Taxonomy (NCBI): domain Eukaryota; kingdom Metazoa; phylum Chordata; class Actinopteri; order Uranoscopiformes; family Ammodytidae; genus Hyperoplus; species Hyperoplus immaculatus. Next base: position 17,435,962 of record OX442349.1, on the reverse strand, counting down.
ATGCAGAGAGTAAATCATAAAAACCAGCAAGTGGAAATGCCCATCTATACGGTCAGGCTGTGGAGAGCAGGTGAAAAATACACAATAGTATGGCATTTTTAGACGTGGTTTCAAAAAGACCTTGTCAAGATTGATGTCTTTCCTGTAGCTATAGTTAATAGTAAGGGAACACTCCTGAAATTAGAATCCACTTCTTTCTAAACGCACCACCTGTGAATCGAGGACACATGAGAGGGGGCGGGGGGGGATAGAAGGGTACATGTCATCTCTATAGGTTTCTCAGACACAGGGAAAAGGAGAACAGCCAATCTTTGAGACGTAATGGATATGTCAAGAATTGCTAAATCATAGATGTCTGAGGCAGAAAGACTACTAACCCAAACAGACAGGAGGGAGGCAAACGCAACAAAGAAGAGAGGAGGAAACAACAACAACAGATTTTGTTTAAGTGTTTATTTTTTTTGCATACTGTTCCTTATTATTACCTATTTGGCATCTCTGTCCGGGGTGCATTATGGAAATTAAGTAATGCTACTTTGCTTAACAATAACACACTGACTTTGAATCCTCTTACTTAAGGTTTGATTGCTTCTTGACGGTGGTTTTAAATGAATTGTGTTGAGGAGTGATAAAGAGCTTATTGCCAGGAATAAAAGCCCAGAGCAATGAAGAAAAGCTACACATGGAGTGGCGAGGCGATACAGGCTATTACGGTGAGGGAATGGTGTCCTTGACTGCCAGGACGGCTTAGAATTTTGTTTCATCTTGTTTTGCTGGCTGCCGACAATGATGCGTGACTCTGGCACCGGAGGAAGAGGGCAAGCATGAGAGCCATTTTAGATCTCATTTACATATAGTGTGTCTGTAACAGCATTAGAATAACAGCCTCTGTTATGCGTGTGCGTGTGCATGTGACCATGCCACATGCAGGTTTCAAGAGGCATGACTGCGTTATGTGTACGTTCCGGTGTATTTGTCCGTTCGAGCATTTTTAAAGTGTGTTTTGGGAATTTTTCTACAGAGAGGAATTTTAGGGGGGAGTAATGCTTATTATTCTCCATGTGTTGCGAGTCTGTTTGTGAATACTTGCTCTGACCTCTATCACTCACATGCGCTGATTCCCCACAAACCTCATGTAAATCGGACAATGGAGGACTCGGGTACTCTGGGAATTTTTGTTTATCAGCGCAGTCAAAAGAACGGTTGGGCTGTGAGCTCTAATGGCCCTCCAGTGGGTTCAGCGTGCAAACTTCTGTGTGCAGCAGCAGTTTGCGGCCTCCCCTCTGAGCACATCTCTGTTTTATTTTGGTTGGCTGCTTGATTTGGGTGGGAGCGGTTAATATGGAGGTTATCGCAGCTTTTCTCAAGGTGAACCAGTGCTTTGGTTGCATAGAATCTGGCTCTAAAGAGGAGGCAAGATCTCCAAAGAAAAGTTCTCCTATGCTGTTTTCTTTCTGACTATGAACTCTCCTCAGAGTGCATTTAGCCGCCAAGGTTGTAATTTTTTTTTGAAGCTTACAATAGTTCCAAGAGAGTTGGTCAAAAGAAAGAAGATGTTAAAATCAAGAAACTGCAGCTAAGGTCACGCCACTTGTACACCGGTATTTTTTTAACTTTTTCTTTGCAGTTTGTCCTTTTGTCCACGTGCAAACATCACAACTGGACACTAAAACTCAATATTTCTGTATTGTTCAGAGAAGGAAACCAGAGGTTTTGAGAAACTGTGTCCCTATTGTGAGAAACGCTGGCTGTCGTCATGACCTCAATGTGTGCATTGCAATCGTTGCTTACATCTACTGAGCATGCGCCAGCCTCGCTCAAGAAGATGCTCAATGCATAAGATCACAATGTTCCTCTACGGTGTTTGATGTGCATCATTACCACCTACTGGCCTGGTATGATTATGTCAGCGTATTTCCGGGAATTATTCTGCATACAGAGGCGGGTATATATTTTTTATACATCTGTGAATGTGCAGACATGGCCTTAGGTTCTCCCTGGTGTTCCTCTCTCCTCCTGTGTCTTCTCTGTGTCCTTTGTTGATATCTCTGTATTTGTGTGTGTCTGTCCGTTGTTCTTGCTCCTCCTCTCATCTTATGGATCCTGATCACCTGCACGCCTGCCTACAATCAGCTAATCTAACGTCAGTAAACTCTATCAACCCCTGCTCTCCTACTAATTGCCTGATTGTAGCTTCTACCACTGTGGTTTCTTTCATTTTCGGCCTCTCCGTGTATTCTGTATTCCCAGCCATACCCTCGCTACGTCTGTTAACTGTGCCGGTGCTCTCCATTTTGGCCTGTATTTAAAAGTCTTTAAATACATAACTATGCCTTAACAGCTACACACACAAAAAGCTTTAGCAAGCTCAAAAGCTTGACAATCCTGGTGTGCCTAGTTACAGTTGCTAAGCTATGATTGGACAATAGCTGTTTGGGGGAGGGGGTTAGCCAACTGTCAATTACATGACATTATATTAATTTAGCTGACTTACATTATAATGGGCCTAACCTACACAAAACCAACTGCTCCAGAGGAAGATCTGCAGCAGATCAACGGAAGTCTGCAGCTATTTGTTGGAAAGCTTCTGTAAAATGTTTTAGTTAACATTAGAGCGCTTGCTACACTGAAGTAAAGTATACGTCGGGTAATTATCTCATATGATGCTGGGTGTTCTCAGTCAAACAGAAAATAATTACCGTGCGACACAAAGTGCTTGAGAAATTGTAAGGGGTGAAACCTCTCCCTCTGATTTCAGACATCCTTTTCCAAAGAGATTTGGTCAGAGCTTTTCCTCCACTTAAACACAGAAACACTAAGGATCAATTTGTGGGATTAGTGGACACTGCCAAGATAAAGTTGGTGCTGAAGAGGCCCACATGACTATCGTCCCCTGAGTGTCCCGTTAAAGTCCTCTTAGCTCCTTTCCTGGCCACAGACTAAGCCCATCCAAACCCCAAATGCAATCACAACCCTGGCTCAGTCCGGCCCCTTAGAATCATCATCTCCAACAACACCATCCTAAATTGAAGCTCTGTCTCCCAATCTCCAGCCCTCCCTGCCTCGTCTCCTCCCAGAACTTTATTTAATGAGTGAAGTTTTGCAGTGGGTGCTCGGGGGTCTCCCGCCAGGCCTGGAGGAGGAGCCTTCATAAACCATGGGCGAACAAATGGGATTTAACACACAAGAGGCTCTGATGGCCTATTAATTCTGCTTTGGCTGGCGTCCAGAATGAGCCCAGCCTCTCTCCTAATTGGAGAGAGGCTAATTTCTATCAGCGGTACCAGGAGACTTTTTTTTCTCTCTGTGCAGGATGCATCCACATAACTTTAATGGATTCATTCAATGGCTGCGGCACACAGACATTGATTAGATTGCCTCTGAGGCCCCACTGCTGGTCGCTTGACATAGGCAGCAAATGAAATGTGACCTCTGGTAAAAGGCCTGAACCAGCCAGCCCCAGTCTAATCCATTAGCTCAAAACCTTTCCCAATCCCATTTAATTAATGAAGTGATTTGAAAAGGGGTGAACAATTACTAATCACTGAAACTGGGAAATAGTGGGTAAGCGAAGCAACTGAAACAACATGGCAAACAGCCACGAGTAAGCGCACAATAGTTGGGTTGCAGAGTAATTGTTGGCAATTTGATGGAATATTATTCCAGCCCCGAGACAAGATGATCCAACCACAAAGCACATACAGATGTGAGGTAATGAGTTGGGTTAAGGAAAATTGCCTCTCCTCGGCTGGATTGCTTAAATATTTGTCAGCAAGAGAAAAAGTCAATTTATTCAAATTCATCAAAGCCAAACAGTGACAGCAGGGGAGGGGGGAGTTAATCAGTGAAATGTAAAACAGGAGAGAGGAAATATTTTCCTAATTTTTGTCATCTTGACCGTGCAGCTGTGATCGGCACTCATCAGCACCACTGCTTTCCAGAATTCAAATTTTCAACATTAATTCCCTTTTAACGAGGACCCCTATATGTCTTTACTCAGAAAAGTGGGGAAAAAGGAGTTGTGGCACAGTATTTCTCGGAAGCAAAACCCCAATGTCAAAAGAAAGACAAGCACTCGTTCTCTGTTGGTGCATATGTTACATTACTTATTTTCCTAATTGAATTCATTTATTTATCTTCAATTAATAATTTATGATGCAACACGCAGTGGTATGCAAATGAACAATTTAAATTTAATGAGTTTTTAATGACCAAACAAATAATTAGCCCAGTGTGGTGTGCATGTAATTTGAGGAGGAATGAATTTGAGAGCTTTGTTCAATGTTTGAGTACAGACAGGTTAATTTACTTATAGGGCAATTTATGCAGCAAAAGAACTGTGTGGTAGGTACAAAAACATTGGAAAGTCATTACCTCAAGGTCATTAAGAAGTCTCGGAAAGGCCAGTCGTGGACATGTAATGCTATAAAAATAATGTGTGCCATTAGAATCCACACAATCATAGCAAATAGCAGAATAGAGGCACATGCTCTGAATATAACTCACCCACTGACAAAGGAAAAATCCAATATGGATATCCTAAATATTCTAACTATTCCCATTGGTGTGGGGGGAAAAAGGCAGAGGGCTACATGCCACTGGAGCCAAATGGCATTTGATAATGGCTTTTTTTTTCAGCAAACCCAAAAGACATTGTTAAGATTTACATTTTCAAATATACGCTGACCTTTTTTCCCTTCCTCTCCTCCGTTGGCTTGTCATCAGCACTGTAATTGAATCAATATATTTCCTGATCAGCCCAGAGATTGAATAAGGTCACAGGAAGCCATGTGTGGACATTAAAAATCATTATTCTACTCAAATTGAGCAGAGATGGCGTGGACCATTCAGGGTTGAAAATGAAATTATATTAGAGTCTATTACACTTTTACAATTATAGAGACGTTCCAATATTACAACAGAAAATGAAGTCATAATAAAAAAGCCCAGGGGTGTATTACAAAGAAATGACCCAACTATTTTTTCTCTGACGTTCATGCTGTTATTGAATTGATGAAGAGAACTTGGTGACATTACATTCACTGATCAGTGACCTTATTCATGAAAAATAGAGGAGCCTGTTTCGGTTGCTCCATTTTCTTACTTCAAGTTTGCTGTGGAGCTGTGTGTTTTCCACCTGCAAGACCCATGTAACACTGTGCACATTTACATTTCCTCAGACTTCCAAGGACAAGTGGTACTAAGGATGTTGGCAAAGCAGTTCCTACTATAATTCTCCTTAAGCATGCATTTATTTTAATTATTCATTTATTTTCTGGGGTATGAGATGTTGCTTTTATGCACATGTCTGAGCAGCAAAATGGCTAATTAAGTAGCCCAATAGAGTTGTGCAATTGGAAGACAAAGTTTAAATCCGGCTAATCCAATACTCCAGAAAAAAGTGGAAAATTGAATTAAACCATGCTATTAACTGAGCGTTTTCATTCTAAACTCGTGCAAATTATGTCTAACTATCAAATTAGATAAAAAAGCCATTTTTAATTGGCTCACTCATTGAAATGAATAACACTTATCAGCGATCAACTTATCAACGCCCGCTTGAAATAGGAATAAGCAGGACAAGAAAAAAGAGAGAACGAGAGAAAAAAAGTTCCTTCCGGCTTTACTTTCATTCTTACGGTCCAGTTTCCCCACAGTTTACACATTTTTAAAGAGCAGGCTCATAGTGTATCTCAAAATGAAACAATTATATGACTTCACACACATATAAAGTGGTGAACTGTTATTTGTCTTTACTGTCACATCCATCTGGTATGTGCGGAGGAAGAAGTTCATTTTCTTTAGTTGTTATACTTCTGTTTCACTTAGGGCACACAGTCCCCCTCTGGTCAATTAGGCGTGATGGTCACAATGTCTGCAGAGCTATATTACAATGTGCTCCTTAAAGCCTGTCAAATGACTGGGCAGCAAGGGGAAACCCGGTCGCCTGGAAACCACACCGGCTCCCACAGCCATCATCATCATCATCATCATCGTGGCTGGATGTAAATAGCCTTTCATCTCAGGTGGAACAGAGCCGTTGAGCAAGCACACACACCTACCTTGCCCTGTTTAAACTCTGGTATGAGCGCTAATGAAAGGGCCATTTACACCCTCTATTCCACCTCCACATCTCTCCACATTTTTCTGAATATAAAACCTCATAATGGAACGTTTATGAAACACATAATGGCAATCTAAACCAGTGGGCGGCTGCAATCTACAAGGATTAGTGGGCTCGATGTATTGAACACATGAAGGCATATACTGTACTTGTCGCCCGACGCCTAGTGAGAGCTCCCCCGAAGAAGTGAGTGAGGGAGGTGGAACACTCAACTATGCCACACATCTCTGGCAGCAAATTAGGGACTGTGCTATCTATTCAGTGTGGGAAAAAAAGAGGCGGTGAGATACTTGGCCTGTCACATTTCTCAGGTAGAGGGAAATAACTCTGTGGTGGGTTTTTTCATTTTAATGATATGCCCAGAACATTGCCTTACCTCAACAGATAGAGCCAAGCAACTGTGCAGACAAGGAGTGATATGACTGGGTAAACTGGTATGTTTGAAACAGACAGCGCTGTTCATTAGAGGTCTGCGGTTTCTGGGTTTTTTGATAAATGTCTCTAGCATTTGCTAACATTCATCAGCAACTAAAGCACTTTGTGAAGATAAGTTAAAACAAAATAGTTGGAAAGGTTTCAGAGCAAATAATTAGCACGTTTTTGTGCCTTCAAAAACCACACTATTTACAAAGGTGATACGATATGGGAGGAAGATGTTCAGTGTCTTGAGAAGGAAACCTCCTTTGCAGCAGAGTTCATAAGCTAGCATCTAGCAGTCTGGTTGGAGCCCTGATAGATTCAAAACTCAGTTCAGTTTTACTCTGCATTTGAATCACAACACAGTGTAAATTCACCATGGCAAATGAAGAGGTAGAGCATCTGTCAGGAACACGAAATATAACAACAGATGGAAAAGTTGATGTATTGTCAAAAGCAGAATTAGCCAATGGAAACAGACTTGGAGGATAAACGTCCACTAATGAGAATTAACACAACTGTTTATCCTGATGAAGCAACTCATAATATATCTGATAGAAAGTATGCAATAATTCCAATAACTTCTCTTAATCGTACAATATGTAATCTTGTCGTGATGCATTGAGGTTCCCCAGTCACCATTGACAAGCCTTTTCTCCGTGTTACTAAGTCATTGCTACATTAGGACCACACAATATATAAAAATATCACCAGGGCCATGCAATAATAATTACAGTAAAATAAATAATGTAAAACTAAATGTATGGAACACATCATTGAAGGCTAACAGGGATTTATGTCACTGTCACACGATGAAACAATTATTGATTAGACTTTAAGGACTAAATGTACAGCTGGACAGATGGTTGCACAAGCACACCAACACATATGCAATCTCCAGTTCACACGAGGGGCCTCAGCCGTCGTGCTCTGCAGTCTGATTGTCTCCTTCCTCAGCCAAACTGGCCCGATGGTGATGAATGTCTTTTCCTTTTTGTGAAGTCCCCCGTACTGCTACAGCATGCCAGGCAGAATGAAAAACAGATTAAAGAGGCAAGAAAGCAACACAGAGAGGATGTTTGGCTGTTGGCTATTGAGTTATCAGCCTTTTTAACACCTAATGAAACAACTTTCAGCACTGCAGCTTATTAAATATCCCCCAGTCACTGGGCAGAGCTGCGGAGTTGCCAGGCCCTGAGAAAGCTACATTAGAGTTTAATTAAAAACAAACAAATTACCCAGAGCACCATGCATCCAAGAAATGTAACTCTACCCAAATAGGACCTTACTTTTAACTGTGGAATGATGTTGGACTAGTACAGGTAGGCTACACCATAAAATAAGAAGTCTGAATATCTGTTAAAGCTAAGAGGAGAGTTTGTCAAAAGACTTTGAAAGTTAAAAAAAAAAATATATATATATATGCAAATGACGTGTTGTAAGACGGCAGGGAGACTGGTTCCAAACATCAACAAATAAACCCTGTGAGCACATTGGAAATCATCACTGAGCTGATTTATTATTTGATAATCAATCTTATCTCATTAACCTTTAATGTGGACACTTATCTGCAGTACATCTACAATGATTCTGACTATAAGAAAATAGGTTAATATTAATTTCTGTTCCCCTTGTTCATCAGGAATTTGAATGGATTTTATCTTTAAAGCAAGATGTGCCCTTTCAGGTGTAAATTATCCAATGATGAAAATGTCATATACTGTATTAGCTGTCTTTTTTTCCTCTGGAGATCCAAGTCCTTAAAAGGAGAAATATAATCAGCCCGTCTGTTTTATAATGATGTTTAATAATAAATAAAGAAAAACGATTTATTACTATATTATATATATTATTGCTATCACTTGGTTCAACAGTTTGCTCCGTATATACAAGGCAATTTGTGACATTGTTTTGATTCCCTCCCTGCCTCCATCCTCACCAAAGCGACACTTGCCTTACGGCTGTCATTTGTTTGAGCCGGGGACAGTGAACAGCTCTTCCCCTGTGGAAAAGATCTTTCTCATTACTGATATATAAATATGAAGTATTGCATGAACAACTGGAATTACATGTTTCTCATCCGCAAATGAAGACAGAGTGGAGGCTATAGGAATGGGCTGTGAGGCTGAAGGGCATCTGTCCCAGGCAGCTAAACCAGTGTAGACTACTTCTTCATCTTCAGGCCTTTTCCTCCCAACGTCGCTCCTTTTTCTCCCTCTGGATTCCTGCTGTCCTCCAGCTGCCTCACGTAGCAGGCTTGTTCGTTTCATTTGGATTTGACCCCTGCTTACCTTACTTCCGAGCAGGCTTCATTAAATGTCTCTCCGGCTCTTTCAAGGCCTTTTCTCCCTCTTTCTTTCTCTCTCTCTCTCTCTCTCTCTCTTTCTCTCTCTCTCCGAGACAGTCACTAAGTGGGAGAATTGTAACAAAAGGAAAGCCTCCAATGTGCAATTCTCAGTGGAGAGGGTGACCCCAACTTTAGGGAAAAAAAGGAACCTGAGGATAATGGCAAATGAAGCCAAGGGCTGCGTTAATGGGGCAGCCATAGCACACGGAGTTCCTGGCGCTGCTTTAACTGACAGACATGTATATTAATAGTCAGCACTTTTTTTTTATTGAAGTGGAAGAAATATGAATATTCATCCTCATTTATATTTCAAGGCATTTCCCATTCCTGCGGGGGCCTTGGGTAGGTTTTGAGCAATTTCCATCCCCATTACGGAAATGACAGCTCTCACTCTCGGGCCCCGACAGAGGTCTGCCCAATGCACAGGAGGTCTTACGAGGAGGGAGCCCGCGCCCGTTCCCAGCTGTCCACAAACACTCATTAACAGAGGAAAATATCCAACGGAATCTCTGTGAGAATTTTTAATCACACAAAGGTCCTGCTAATTAGGCAGCTGATGGGGCATGGAGAGCACAAGGACGAATTCTTTAAACAAAGGACTAGAAACTTTAGGAGCCTTAATTACTCGGGCAAAGAGTTCATTCCAGAATGGCAGAGCACATCATTCCACTAATGAGACCAAGTGGCAGCACATATTAGTGAGAAATAATGTGGAAAGTTCAATTACATTGTGCTTTTGGAGCCTTTTTCCCTCTTTCCCTCCTTGCTACTTATGCACACACATAAGACAAAGCCCGGGCCAGCGCAGGAAGGAGGCAGGGGCGGAGGACACGTAATCACTGGCACCAGCACTCCGTTCTTCACGTGTATCTTGGCAGGCTTGATCATCTTAATTGCCCATTAGAATGTTCTCCTGTTTGAAAATGAATATCATTATGGCACCCAGTTCTGGCCGTTTACTGAAGAAAGACTTGCTGCAATTTCCCCATTCAATGCCGCGTGTGTCTTGAATTCCAAAAACATAATTGACTACCAATTTGCAATGACCAAACCCTTAGAAATGCTATGAATGAAAAGGGCAATGGCCGAGTTAATTACCAGGATGTAAGATTAACTCTTTTTTTTCTTCTTACTACATGGAGACATATTCTAAAAGAACTGTCATGATGGCTCTGATGTTGTTTGTTTCAAATTATGTTGTGAATTTAGGCCATTTTCATCATGTGTGTCTTTAAGGACAGGGGACAAGGATACAAATCAATCATTCTATTAATTTTCCTGACTCAATGAGCTGCCTTTCATAACAGGTCTGCTTATGCAGATATTTTTAACAGCACTGTATTTTGGAAAAACATGCAAACTACACCATCCTAATTTTGTGAGTTTGGTTCCATTTCTGGGCCATTATTGGGAAATAAGATGACACCAATGTTTGAAAGTCTTCAGATGATTTTATTATCACCATTTGGCAGTGAGAAGGTGTGGTAGAAGAAAAGTTACACCTGCTTGGATTAAGCTAATGACATTAGCCACAATCTTTAACTTTGTTCCCCACAGTGTATGGGTAAATACATGTGAATGGCAATCAAATAATGTGCAACTGAAAGGGTAATATATGCGCATCCTCACCTGCGTACAAGATTGTATTAAAAAACCCTAATGCCCACATGAGGAGGTGCCAAGATACCAATTACAGCAAGCAGGAAGCAAATTTCCCGTGAAATAAAACAGCTAATGGGAAATGGAAAACGGCAGGCAGCATTCCTTATTGCCCGCTAAGCTGGAACAAGAAAAAGAGGCAGGCAGAGCTGAATGTCCACAACTGGCCTGGTTTTAACCACACAGCAAAATACATGATAAGGGCCATTGAAAATGGGGCAGCTGAATAGGTTTGTGCCTAAAATGAGTTCACTTCCCCACATACTATATACAGTACTCGTGATGGTGATCTAGGATCTTTTGTCTTTATTCAATATATATTCCCAAAAAACACTGCTTGGTTGTGCAAGGCTTTATGATGCAATGTATATCGTGTATATCATTTTGCTTAATTTCCCACTGTGCACACATGCGACAAATATGGACGGGGAAAACAAACAGGGGCCATCAGTCCCATGACGTTGGGGTCAAGTCCACTGATTCCAACCAGAAATAACTTACTTGAGTAGACTACTTTTTCTTTTACTTTTTAACTTGAGAATGCTTCTCCAGAGCCACAGAAAACACAATGCAACTGCAATCCTCATAAATTGACTTTTGACATGTACTTTAGTGAACTGCGCCTTAAACACATGAATCATTTGAGTCTGTATTATAACTAACCCACATCTTTTGCTGAAAGCTATCATCTATCTGTGCTCCCTTTCCCAGGTAGCTGAGTGGGTTAAAGGCACATGAGTTGCAGTCTCTGCTGGGCGTCATTATATATATCAGAAATTTTGAAATCAAGAGGATGTTGACTGTGCGCTCCCTTCCATACTGTCTGTCTGTCTGTCTAACCCACAGAGAATAGTCTGACCAGAGAAGACCCACCAGTGAGGGAACCAATTGATTTTTTTTTCTCTCCCCATGTTCTCTTTGCTAGAGTTGTTTGTTTCTTTTTGCCCATTGCCCCTGTTTTATTTACAGGCTGTGGGATCAATAGAGACAATTCCTCCCTTGTTTGTTTTTCTAGCTTTATGAAAACACATCTCTCCGCCTCTTTACCACATTGGCAGATCTACATAATTTCTCCAGTGGTTCAAATAATTTGAGTTCCAATGATTGACAAGGGTAATTGTGCATGAAGCATAGCTGTATGGAACGAGACAAAATGCTGCAGCACTTGACGCGAACCCCCTGATATGTATATTTGTTGAGAACTCTTCCGAGCTGTCATGTACTTGGAAAAGTATCTCCTGAATATCGACCTTTTGCAGCTGTCAATTCTTAAAAGAAAGTAACAAAATGTGCTGTGAAGACTTCCGTGACTAAAACTGAAGTATGTGTTGTGTGAGATTTTCTGTCAGATCAATATGTTGGTTGTTTCAGGAAATCCTGAGCAATTATGTATGTAACATTAAAGAAGAACCATGCAGAAAACCTAGGGCACAAAAACTCATCCAAGACCAGTATATTCATTGCCTTTTCACTGCTTTGAGCCAATAAACTGCTCCAACATTCATTGGCTGATCTTAGGGCACCTTTGCTATATACCAGGGGTGGCCAACCCGCGGCTCGCGAGCCGCATGCGGCTCTTTGCCCAGCTAAGTGCGGCTCTTCAGTTCATATCAAATTATGTGATTATAATTATTTATTTATTTTTTTTAAATACTTTTTTTTTTGTGTGGGCCCATGTGTGTGCATGTTCGCAAACATTTCATGCGGCTCTTACGTTCGTTTTACATGTTGTCTATCATTTTATTTTTTATTTTATTAATGTGTAGGCCCTATGTGTATGCCTGTTCGCAAATGTTTAATTGAGGACGCAACATAACGTTCGCAAACGTTTGGTGCGGACTCAACATAAAACTGCCCGCTCAGCTTGGAGGGAGGTTTTCCGTGAGTAAACAATTTGTGTCAAGTTCGCTCCGAAACAGAGTGGGAGAGTTCATATTTTTTGTTGAACGTTATGGCAGGCCATTCTGCCTTATATGCCAGGTGTCATTTGCGCATTTCAAGGCTTCAAATCTTCGGCGCCACTTCAGCTCTCTCCATGCTAAAAGTAAGTCCCACAAAGCAACATGCATAGTAAGAGAAAAACGCTATTTTAAATTGTTATATTTTTGTTTGTGGACTTGGTTGAACTGAGAGTTTGTGTGTGAGGCAGTGCACACAATGTTCATTGTTGAAAATGACTGCCCTGTCGTCTTTAGTACTGTAGGAGTCCTGTCATTATCACAGGGGCGGCCTTAACGATCTGGGGGCCCGTTTCAAGTCCTAGTGTGGGGCCCCCTGTTTTTTTTAATTTTTTTTAATTTTTTTTTAATAAATAGTGCTTGTGCATGCATGTGCAAGCTGCCCGCGAAAATAACCCCCCCCCCCCCCCCCTGAAATCTTACTGGCCACCCCAGTGCCCCTCCCCCCCCCCAGTTCAAATGTTATTTTTTATTTTCATTTTATTTTTTTAATTACATTTTTTTCCTGATATGTATCCTAGTTCAGAGATGATATGTATTTTTTTTTCTTTCTTAACTTTTTTTGATAGGTAGTTGCCAAGTTCATCACACAAACACTCCAATCCACTGATATGAGATCAGTTTGCAATTTTCAATTACTAAATTAATGGTAGGACTGTGGCCACTAGAACTGGTCTCTGGTCAGCAAAGGTCTTGAAAACAGAATAAGTGTGCTTGTGACATGCGTGCCACCCATGCATGTGTATAGGCACGTGTCCCAGCAGATTTTTGAAATCTGAATACAAAAATTTAAGTTTGTAGTTAGCGAGTGTAACATGTTCTTAGCAAGGGCAGACTTTCATAAATAAAGGTTTATTTTTTTAGCAAGATATTTGGTCAAAAGCTAGTGGTCATCCGTCCCTCTGTGCAGTTGTTAGGCATCTGGCTGCTAGCAAGTTATGTTGTCTTGCTAATTTTACTATTCATCTGAGCTGAAATAAATATTGACTTTTTCCTTTATTATCTTCGCCAGAATGCACCAGAATGCTTAGATTACATGTTAAAAACACAAAAAAATCTTCTGGGGGGGGGGGATGCCCCCAGACCCCCCTTCAGGGGTTTAGTTTTCTGACAAACATTACAATGGATACTAACATGATTTGGGCATTTGGGATTATAAATCATCTTTGAATTGGTTGTACAGCATATCACATGCTATTCATTCAGGGGTGCGATGGCCACCCCACTCTAACTCTGTGGCCCACCTTGGCCACCCCCAGTCAAAATTTCCTGGAATCGCCACTGTGTGTACCCGTGTGTACGATGTGGCTCTTTGCAGTAACACAGTAAAAAATGTGGCTCTTTGTCTCTGACTGGTTGGCCACCCCTGCTATATACATTCAAATACTGCTCTTAGAGCACCTTATAGTATTTACATCCAACATTCATTGGCTGCTCTTAGAGTAACTTTGCTGCACACATTCTAATACTGCTCTTTGATCACCTTACAATATTTAAAAGCAGCTTTAATTGGTTGCTCTTAAGGTGCAAACACACTACACGCGTTACACGCGTACAGACGCGTATAAAATCGGCTATTTTTCCATAGGTAACCATTGGTTTACGCGCGTACATGGCGCGTAGATGCGTCACTCGCGCTAAAGCAACATTTTAGCTGCGTATGAGCCGCGTATATATGCACCTACGCGCGGAGTTCAAAAAATTTAACTTTTTACACTCCTACACGTGACGATTAGCCGCGTTGGCCAATCAGCGTTGGGCTTGACCCGACGTCACATACCTTGGCACAGTCGGAGAACAGTGTACACAGAGGCTGATGAGAGACACCGAGGAGGAAAATGTATTGCAGGCAGCCGAGCCGGTGCTGTATGACAGCAGCTCGGGAATAGAAGACGTGGGGAGAGTAAACCAGGAGAATGGACTTCCTGGTAATTCAGTGAATATGTGCGGCTGTGCTTTAGCCGATAAAACAAGTTAGCGCCGTATAGCATTAGTTAACTCACCCGGTTGTGTGTGGGCAGCTAGCGCCTCATATTATGAACCCAAACATGACGGCTATGTCCGGGGGACTTTCACAACAAGTACAGCGAAGCACCGGTGTTGATCTACGCCAGCCACGGTCCCCTGTCACAGCCAGGTAGGGTAATGTTGGCTACTTGGCTTTATGTTGTGCCGCCGTGCACCGATGATGCTGTAACTGTGTTTGTTATGTAGCTGCCGTGAATATGCAATGCTGTTTTAATGCTAGGCTATTTGTGCTGTTCAGTTTGTCTTTTGGCACAGTTGTTGGCCGTGTTGTTGTTGTTTTTGTGCGGACATGCACGCTGTTGTGTCGGGTCGGGTCTGATCGCAGCCATGGTTAATTAGGGGAAATACAGGTAACACTTTATAATAACTATCCGTTGTAACTCGTTAATAGATCATTAGTAAACTCTTAATTAATGATTATTAATGATTTGTTAAGTGTTTGTTAGCAGTTTGTTAAGGATTTATAACAATGGTAGATAGTTAATAGTTTAATAATTGAATCAGTTCATCTGGGAGGTAATCCGAGATACCGACGAGGCTGAAATAGGCTATAGACTATACACAGTGCATGGGCAACTGAGGGCAGCCCCATTTTCAAATATTTTTAAATAAACTCAATACACACTGTGCATGCCATGGACTTGAACATGACGTGATCAGTTAATCTCGGATTACCTCCCAGATGAACTGATTCAATTATTAAGCTATTAACTATCTACCATTGTTATAAATCCTTAACAAACTGCTAACAAACACTTAACAAATCATTAATAATCATTAATTAAGAGTTTACTAATGATCTATTAACGAGTTACAACGGATAGTTATTATAAAGTGTTACCGAAATACAATATCGGGAGGGAGACTACACGTTACGTGCGTAGAACCATTTTTGACACAAAATGATCAAGCAACATTTTAGCTGCATTACGCACGTAAATCTTACGCGGGTAACGCGTGTAGTGTGTTCGCACCTTTAGGGCACCTTTGCTGTACACATTATAATACTGCTCTTGGAGCATCTTTAAGTGCTTCCATCCAACATTCATTGGCTGCTCTTGAATGCTGCACTTAAATACTTTAAGGTGCTGAGAGCAGTATTAGAAAGTGTGCAGCAAAGGTGCCCTAAGAGCAGCCAATGATTGTCGTTGCATGTAGCTATGACAAAATGTCCTGAGAGCAGAACGTAAAGTGCTGCAAAAATGTCCTTAGCCTAACATTATCAGTTTCAATGAGAGGAACATATTTCATCAGGCTAAGATAAGTAATGGATAAGCTAACATTAGCTATGATCCTATGATTGCTATGAGCTAGCTAGCATTGCAAGTTAGCTTACTCACATTAGTTAATCTAGATAGCTAGTTAAATAACAAGCCTTACTTTAATACAAACACTAATATCTTGATATTTTATAGTATAGTTCAACTTAAAACATGTCATTACCTTGACTGCAATAATCTCCTGGGAAGTGTTGTGATGTTCTGAGAAAAAAATCAAATAATCCAAGTCCGGCCTCCAAAATTTTTAAATAATCCATGTCTCGCCTCCTGCTGTCTCTGATTGGGCGGCCGAGAGAACCAATGGCATGCAATGTTGCCCTCAGAACGTATTTCATTAACTAAAAGTCCACTCTGCAACTTTTAGGTCCGAGAGAGTTGGGGTTAATGGTGACTTGTCAGAGCGGCGCCTATCTTTCATTGGAGCACCACAAAGATGCTATTTCCTCTTTACTGTACATCCCCTTACCCAACGATTGTAGCAACCAGTTTTACTGATAGACACATTCTTACATTTACTGACGACACTGTTATCATCAGTGTACTACAAGACGGAGAGAGATCACATGGGTCTACTGTTGGTGAGTTTGTACACTGGTATGAAGGTAATTTTCTGTGGCAGAAGGCCAAACAAAACACAAAGACATTCATTGCATTCAGAGGATCTGCATTAATACACTCAACAAAAATATAAACGCAACACTTTTGTTTTTGCTCCCATTTTTCATGAGATGGACTTAAAGATCTAAAATTCATTCCAGATACACAATTGTACCATTTCTCTCAAACAATGTTCACAAATCTGTCTAAATGTGTGATAGTGAGCACTTCTGCTTTGCTGAGATAATCCATCCCACCTCACAGGTGTGCCACATCAAGATGCTGATCTGACATCATGATTAGTGCACAGGTGTGACTGTCCACAATAAAAGGCCACCCTGAAATGTGCATTTTTTTGCATTATTGGGGGTCTGGGGACTCAGAACCAGTCTGTATCTGGTGTGACCACCATTTGCCTCATGCAGTGCAACACATCTTCTTTGCATAGAGTTTATCAGATTGTCAATTGTGGCCTGTGGAATGTTGGTCCACTCCTCTTCAATGGCTGTGCGAAGTTGCTGGAGACGGCTTATGGTGGAGAAATGAACATTCAATGCACGAGCAACAGATCTGGTTGACATTCCTGCTGTCAGCATGCCAATTGCACGCTCCCTCAATGCTTGTGGCATCTGTGGCATTTTGCTGTGAGACAAAACTGCACATTTCAAGGTGGCCTTTTATTGTGGACAGTCTAAGGCTCACCTGTGCACTAATCATGATGTCAGATCAGCATCTTGATGTGGCACACCTGTGAGGTGGGATGGATTATCTCAGCAAAGTAGAAGTGCTCACTATCACACATTTAGACAGATTTGTGAACAATGTTTGAGAGAAATGGTACAATTGTGTATATGGAATGAATTTTAGATCTTTAAGTCCATCTCATGAAAAATGGGAGCAAAAACAAAAGTGTTGCGTTTATATTTTTGTTGAGTGTAGTTAACTTTAAGAAACCAAGACTCTCTTTGAGGCATCTAATCATCTCCTTTCAGGTCAAAGGTACAGGGTTCCAGCAGCAAAGTGCAATATATTCTAATTTGTCCCTTGTAACTATGATCTGGCCTTGACCTTAAGCAAGTGTTTAATGTGCAAGCCATAACCATATTCATTTTCTATTTGTAAACTTTGTCATTGAATGTATTTTAGGCTTTTGAGCAATCAACCAATATCAACAATCTGTCTGGCTAAGTTGGTGAAAAGGCATACAAACTTGCCAAAACAGTTTTTTGGCTCGAAAATATATGTTAAAGAATAATGGGGGCAGCAAGTTACTACATGCATTAAGCCAAGAAAAAAATCTTATTACACTTCTTTATAGCACCTCACACTATATAAGGTCTCACCTTTACAAAAGGTTTATAAGAGTTGGCTGCTACATGTTCAACAACAACAACCACTCTCCGTCTTCAGTCTGTAAAGTCTAGGGGAGAAACAGCATTTGTATTTTATAGACTCTCCCCACCTCCTGTTGACATGCAGGCTGTTCTTTGCCCCTGCTCACAATGCTTTCTGCACTCATTTTGGTCGCAGAGAGGGCTGCACATTGAATTAAAAGAGTTCTGATTGATAAGGTAGTTGAAGGCAAATCTGCTCCCACTAATTGTCTTTCAAATGCCCTCATTAATCAAAGCGGGGCCGGGCCCTGCTGACGGGCGGTCCTGTCAGCCTGCTCTGCTACAGGGCTCTCCTCTGGCCACTCACCTCCCAGCATGACGCCTGCTTCCCCTCTGTCAGGCGCCACTGTCCGAGGACTACATGGAGCACAGGCCATCCATCCGTCCGCCCGCCGCACACCTGCCTTCTGCCAGACAGGATCTGACCGCCCCCCCCCTGCCACTAGGACGGCCCCAGAGACCAATTTAGCAGCCACTTAATGATTCATGACTTCAAGTGGTGGAAATGAGGGCAGCATATGATAACAGGAATAAACACATTTAATTAGCTCCTCCATATACATTATTTATTTATTTACTTACCTGCACTCTGATTAATTTATATATTTTGTGTTTGTGTGTTGCGAGAGGATTTTTTTGGTATTCACGGCATCTGGCAGAGGTGCCTTTGTTGTATGGTTGATGAGAGAATGCCTTCTCCCCACACCTGTCTTCTGGGAGCGGGAAGGAGGGGGGGGGGGGGGGTAGCGGTGAACCTCCTCCTTTTTAAGGGGACCTTTTGCAGGCTGTGGGGGGTGGGGTACTAGCAGGGATTTGGAGAGCCCCCCCTAAACGGCTGGGAATATTAGACTTTAAAATATACAGTCCCCTGTGCTCTAAGTAGCCTTGTTTGTGAATTTCCTGACAGGTAGTTAACTCCCCCAGTCTTCTTTGAGCATGGGGCACACATTTTTTCATGGAGGCACTAATCAAAGCTGTGCTGCGGGCGAACAGCACAGCCACAGTAGGCCCAATCAAAGCCATGTACCTGGCTCTCTTCCATAAGGCTCCGGTGAACGCTGATGACAACTCTTATACCCTAGCATCTGCCATCGCATCCATCACCGGTTCACTTCCTTCACACTCACTCCCCACATACATCTCTCTCTCTCTCATAGGCACATGAGTGCAGACTGCACTATGAGCTCTCAATTCAACAGTATGAACCTCAGGTGTCTACCAGTTAAATGAATAAAGAGGAATTAGTATACAGCTTGAGGTTAAGGCACCAAATGAGTCTGACAAAGAAAACATTTGACTAAAAGTATGTGTCCGATTTTCATGCAGAATATTCTACTATTTTCATCTATGTGTAAATTGATCCAATTTGTGCTGAGAGTGTCTCCCTCTTACACTGATTACAGAGGGTGAAGAAGGGAGGGGGAAGTACTTGAAACCAAAGAGAGAAAATATGCTGCAGAACCCAGTCACTGATATCATATCCTCTTAATCAGCATCAACATCAACATCATGTTGTTGAAGAAATAAACTACACGTGTCTGCCTTGCAGCGAATTAAAATGTCTGGTGTAGAACAAGCTCAGATACACACAGTGTGGGAGTGACCTGTAGTAGTAGTGTAGTGTCCTCTCCAGGGTGGCTCCCTTAAGTGACTTTTGTGGAGAGCAGTGGCAGTGCGCTGATGACAGTTGAGAGTTGAGGAGCTGAGAAATGCCTATATACGTCCAAAGCGGCGGACGGAGAGATTCCTACTGCCCGCTCTCCACCCCTTCTCTTCTCTTCTCTTCTCTTCTCCGACTGAGTGTGTTCCCCCTCTTCTGCTCTAATCCTCGGCTGCTGAAGACCTCCAGACGCCCTCCTTCTCATAATGACACGGCTATCAAACCCAATTGCTGTGGCTCAGACCCAAGGCAGTGCATTAAACCCCTTAGTGTCTGATTGCTTCTCCAGAGTCAAGTGGTTGTGTCCTCCCTGTCATTCCCCGTGGCCACCGCCATAGGCCGCCCCGGCTGCCTGGAGCCTGCCTAGACGAGAGCCCTCCTCACACAGGCCTGGTTAGCCCTGCTCAACACCATTCACACTGACACTCATACATGCAAGAAGACAAGAGCCTGCACTAAAAAAGAAACAGAAAGTGTTGATTTCATGACAAGGTTGTTTTCAGTGGAAGTGCTGCATCAAGTATGAGTGATTTTTGTTGTTGTTGCAATGTTACAATAACCAACTCATTTGTTTTTATTTTAAAAGTTCAACACCTAATGAAACAAAATTAATGTGAGTTCATTTGTTCTGCTGCTTATGGAAAAAGACACAAGTGAAGCCTTCAGTAAAGATGTCTTTAAAAAAAATAAACATGTTCAAAGATTTTTGATTAGGGACTGAAGTATAGAAGTATTAGGAATATGAAATTTGGTCTGACTATATCTACAGTATATACAGTATAAACTGGTGCTTTAAAAGAGAGTCATACAATGTTGTGATCATTGAAACCAAAATAGAGGTAACACTTATAGTCTCTTTTTTATGAAGTTATTTTATTTTCTATAATTGGTAAATGAATTCTAGTGCTGCAGTGTGTCTTATTCTGTCTTGTTTCAAAACACTCATTTCCTGACTTTAAATAAGTTCATTTGTATTGGAAAAAGGTTCACATATTCCCATTGTAGTGGTGGATTCTTTGGTCAAAAAACAAAATCAACTTTTCGGACAAAAGTGAGTTTATAAGATGCAGTGAAGGAAGTGCTGGATAATATATAAGTTAAAAAAGCTGCCTCGATGACTAAAAATGATTGATTTGCATCATGCAAAGCAAATTGAGTGCAAAAGTAAAACATTGAAGATGAAAGAAATGGAATATAGCTATATAAAAAACAATTGTATACATGCAACATTCAAAAGTGCATAGACTCTGTGACATAGTGAATATTGGATCAGTTTGTTAAAGAAAGAATGAAAGTCTGATTTATTTCCAGCCTTCTGGTCCGTGGTCCTTCACACATCAAACAGCGCTACAGCAGACAGCTGTTCATAAAATACAGGAACTTTTTATATATTTTATAATACACCATTCAAAAGAAAGGTATTTCTTAACAACATATTTTCGATGATGCATAACTGATTGCTCAGTGTTGGACATTCACTTAAATAATTATTTAGGTAACGCAGCCAGCCATATAGAACATGTAGGGACGATCTTATGGTGCAAATAGCAATGTATCGTCCATGTTGCCAGCAAACACATGGCTGCACTGAAGGGGAAAATAATGGAAATGAAAGAGCAAATATCTGTAAGGATTTGTTTGTCAGTGTGTGTGTGTGTGTGTGTGTGTGCGCGTGTGTGTATGTTCCTGTATACATGTGTACACGTGTGCATGAGCAGTGTATGTGTGCGAGTCTCCGTGCCGGTGTGTAAGACGGAGTGCAGTGTCAGAGTTTGGGCAGAAGGTGAATAACTACAGTGCTTACAGTGTAATCATGGTTCCTGTCAGCCCTTGCTGCAGCAGAGGAGGGGGCACCCAGCAGACTGAGCTCCACGGTTATAAAGTACAGGCACAGAGGAGCGCTCTACACCTGGATATTTATTAACACAGGCCTGACAGTAATGAGGCCTGAACAGGTGGGCTGGGACACACATATCAGAGTGAGGAGCATCCGCCAGGAGGCAGTGGGGGAGACGGTGAAGATGAGTGGGAGAGGTTCACCCTGCAGGAACACAGCTCCTACAGAGAGCTGAGGCCGCTCACCCACTCGTAGTGTACCCTACATACACACCTTACTACAAACAACAACCAAAAAACAACAACTGCTAATTCTCCAAAAATGACCACGTTACACTTGAGTGAACTGCGTATTTCGTGTGAAATTGATAAAACTGGCCGATTGGCAATTACACAGAGATTTGTTAAGCTGCTTATTTTTTTTGGCACTTCACCTGTAACCCAAACGACCAAATAAATGAAGACAAACTCTGTGAACGAAACAGAATATGAATACAAGGAGGGGTACAACTTGCAACTTTTCTACACTGTTGACACACTTTCCTGCAATTCAGGTGAACTATCGTAAGCATATAGTTGCAAACAAAGGATGGAGAAACGTTCAATGCAACAGGAATGAAAGCGCCAAATCCTCCCTAAAGTACACATGGCAGTACGTAATCAAGAAGTTAACATATAAGAGGAAGATACAGACATCAACTTAAAATTGTATATACTGAAAGCATGCTCTCAGTCCTCACAGTGCAGGCCTCAGGAAGAACGACAGATATGCTAAGAAAAAAACGGATTGTTCAGCCAACAGTGAGGGAGATTTTCCACACCTCATTAGGGTTAAAGGATGGAGGAGTCAAAGTTATAGGCAAAGGGTGAAGGAGTAGGGTATAAGCAAAGAGACTGAGTGATGCAGTGATTACCTATGGGTGTTAAGATGTGTTTGTGTGTGTCTTGCATCGGCCTTGTGCTGCCTTTTTTTGTACTCCGGTTGTCTTATTAGGACTCTG
Source organism: Hyperoplus immaculatus (assembly GCA_949357725.1). Taxonomy (NCBI): domain Eukaryota; kingdom Metazoa; phylum Chordata; class Actinopteri; order Uranoscopiformes; family Ammodytidae; genus Hyperoplus; species Hyperoplus immaculatus. Next base: position 17,413,661 of record OX442349.1, on the reverse strand, counting down.
ACTGAGGCTAATCAGTGCTGTCGTCTAACGCTGAGCAGATGCAGTGAACAAAGAAGAGGAGGAGACCAGTGCAGTGCAGCAGGCCCAAGGTGCATCTGCGGGGGAGGAGAGAGAGCTATGCTGCCTGAGCTGATGCTAGTTGATGGCACTCCCTGTCAGGTCCCCCCTCTCAGGCACTAATGGATGGAGAAAAGCTAGTGTGGTGACTACGTCCAACATTTCATGTCAAATCCACCTTAATAATTCGTCATTGCCGGCCGGGACCGACACAAACTGCAGGTGAGGGCGGCTTCTCCTCGTGCCCACCCAAATATTGCACATAGGGAAATTCACTTAATCACTAACACAGTCCACTCTGGATACAGTCTGCAGCACTGTGGGGAATCTGAATTGTTATGCTGGTGTGTGAAGAAAGAGTGAAACTGTATGGGTTTTGCAGAGTTGGGAAACGATCTTGAAAAATGGAAATGATTAGCAGAAAGGGAGGGGTGATATTCTAAGTTGTTATGTCTCACTTTCACTATCAATTATGTCTCTTTCTCCCTGTCCTGCTCACATAGCTCTCTCTGTCAAACAGTCTCACTCTTTGTGCCACTGATGGACACACAATGAGGAACCTGACTAGGGCCACAGACACACTTTAAAATCCAGAGCAGTGACTATAAACTTTTCTCTCCAGCCTTCCTGCTGAGTCTGCTGGGAGCTTGCACTGCTCATTTCCTATGCAGACACTCCTAACAGATGACCTTGGTCTTATCAGGACAGGTCTAGATCTCGCCATAACCGGCAAGACATAATATTACTATTAAATATATTCGCTGGAAAGAGACAAATATCATAGTTCATCCGTCATTGTGTTCCAATTTACCCTCCATAGTCCGCACTTAATGGAAGCAGCAGCGAGAAGTCAGTGATTTCTAAACCGTCTGAACAGCTACAACAATAGTTTCAGATAAATCTAATTCAAAAATGGTTGACACAGTAGCTTTTGGTTAATCTACACAGATGTGTATCTCCCACGATGGACCATAAGCTTCTTCTGGAAGTCATGTTCTGGAAGAAAGTCTACTACAAGTGTAATTGGAAAGGCATGCATTCAACTAGGATTTAAATGAAAACCACACATATCCTGCTTTAAACATCAGTAAAAAAAAATAAAGAAAAAAAGGGGTCTTTCTCTTGTGCATCGGGTTCCATTTTTAGCCCTCCATGTCAAACCCTTCACATCAGCATACAATAGGACTTTATTAGCCTATTCCCCTACTGTGCTGTGCAAGGAGGACAGATCTCCAATCTGAGGAGAACAAGCAGTTTCCTTTAAAGATCATGTGTCTTGGGCTAATCTGGTAAACTCACATAAATGCTCCTCGGCACCCCAGATGGAAGGAATTAGCCGCCCCAGACAGTGCAGAAAAGGCCTTAAGCCTGCGATATACCTCTGAGATTAATTAGCTTCTAACTTTAGATATTATTACAGAATCCGAGGTTGCTACAGAAATTACCATGTCTTCAAGTCCATTAGACAGTTTTGTGCCGCGGACCAGGCAGAGCCGAGGCGCTTAGCTAGGCTCTGTCTTCCATAATGCATGTTGGCCTCATCTGTACTTTGACAGCACTTAAGAAACCTACAGCCATTTGAGTGACAAAAATCTCATCTATTTTTCAGTTTTGACTCTCACTGTATGAGGCGAGATCTTATGTGTCATGGACTGTGTGTGTATGTGTGTATGTAGGTGTGTCTGCCAGTGTACGCCAGTGTGCATGTGCAGGGGGCAATTAGTATGTGTTGTCGGACAACAGTGTTGAATCTACTCAAAAATCATCTCAACTTGGTGCGAGCCGGAGCGTCTCCTATAGTCACATTTTAATGAGTGCCTTTTTTATGCAGTCCTCCACAGCCTTGCTCGCTGGCGCTGCAGATTCACTGTTTTGCTCTTACAAATCTGTGCGTTCAAGTACATGTGTAGGATAAAAGGAGATGAGGGATACGTTCCGAGAGAACGGGAACTACACCTTTAAGAGGAAGAAAACAGACAATCTCCGGCCGGTAGGATATCCGTTTCAAATTGTTTTGTGGAAATGACCTGGAGTGAGAAGCTCAGACCTCCATCCCTGGCCGCGTGTCACCAAGCTTAGATTCTGAGTCTTCCAATCATCCCCTCTGCTCACTCTGAAATGAATTTGGTGGTGGTTTGAAAAAATGCTATTGCTAAAACCATTCCATCACAATATCACTATCCAGATAACATTCTAAATATACTGTTGAAATAATGTGAACTCATTTAACTATATCAGTTTATTCTACAATTCTGTTTGTCAACGTTTTATTTGTTGCTTCATGTAAAATCGGGAACTTACATTTGAATGTTGCAGGCCAACCTGCCATCAAATGTCTTTTTTGAAAGTGCTGCTCAACGTGATCGTTACACTCTTACAAAGAGGCATGGCTATCTAATCCATTAATGTAGCATTAGACCAAACTTTTAAGCTCCCTAAAACAGGCCATCTAGTATTTGGCAACATCTGAGGTGGGAGGCCCTCTTATTGCACATTAAGTGCTTTTAGACACTAGAGCAGAGCATGTGGTGAGTGATGCATTAGGAGACAGACTGTTGAAGATATGTGCTCTCTCATGGATGCGACTTGTATTGATTTCTATAGCCTTTTAATTTAAGGCACTTTCACTTAATGCTGAGACAAATGTGAGAAAAAGGCCGGGCTGCATATTCAGCTGGTAATGCTACAATCATGTTCAATTAAAAATGCATGAGGCCACAGTTTTAACAATAAGTCCTTTCGTATACACATGTGTTTGCTCGTCATTAAAGGATTGGATTTGGGTAAAAAAAGAAAGAAAAAACATGGTACAATGTTAACAATGCTGCCAATGATTAGCAGGGACAATTAATCCCTCAGAGGCTCAGACTAACAAAGCAAGTAGATAGATGCAGCTCATTGTGAAAGAGTGTGACCTTGCTGAATGGCCTTGAGAAAAGCACAGGTGACCACTGTGCTGTTTGATAACTTTTTTTCCCTGGCTATGCGCTAAGTGAAATTGCTGTTTTGAGCCGTGGAGATGTCAGGCCGCAGGTTGACAGCATGCAGAGAGAGAGAATAGAGGGAAGAGTGCAAAAGGTAACTCTGTCTGTTAAGCAGGGCGAGGGGCACCCGGTGTCAAGCTCATTAACCCCCGGCAAGGGAAACGTTACAATGAGACAGAAGATACGTGTGGCAGTGTGGGTCACATCCTGAACTGCTGCTTCTTGTAAAAAACATGGACTTTCACCAACTGACACAGCAGCGTCGGCATTTTAGATATTAAAGGCCTTTTTCCTTTGAAGCGGTGGGTTGTTTTTTTTTGGAAGGGGAATGGGGAGTCCTATTATGATCCTGCAAGTAGATTTAAATAATCAGATGCAGGGGTGGCTCGGACAGGGCTGATGTGATGGATTATATACATCATTAAGCTGCTATACCAGCGCACTCTCTGTATATCTTTATTTATAATGCTTTTCATACAGTCATCTACAATCCTGACCTGTGTCAATACAGCCCTCGTCCTAGACAAACAGTACACAATCAGAGTGATGAATAAACACATGCACTATGTCTATCTTGCCTATTAATCTGGGCACCCAGCTGTGAGGGAAGGCTTTGCTGCCCCTATCTCCCCTGGTCCACACACAGTAGCCCGCTCGCTTTGCTTCCCATGTTTGGATTTCATCGAGAGCTCAGGATCGTTTCAGTGCAACACAGATCAGAGCGCACTGATTAGTGGACTGGGGCTGTTTCTGTGAATGTGTTTGAATCTACACTTTAGTAGACCTGGAATATGAGAATGTTAACTTTCAGTTCAGCAAGCATTCAATTCCATGGATGGTAAAGGGGAGATGAACTCAGAGGTAGATACAGTATATTGATGTTCCTTGAGACTCAAGGCTGTTCCAATAGAAACCCAGGATGAATAAAAAAACTGTGTGCTTTAAAACTTGCGAGTAGAACTGAAATGAAAATTAGTTTTTTGGTAGGAAATCGGTATGCATGTCCCTGGTGTACATTAGTGTTAGGGCAAGTTGAGCTGTCACATGCAGCTAATCTATCGTTGACTGTTATTTAATGGACCATTATTCCAACGTAGTGTAATTTCATCCTTTTAGCCGGACCAAACCTCTTCAGGGGGGTCGACTTACAGTAACAATGGTCAGTAATTGCAGGGCCCGGAAAGGTAGGAAGTGACAAAGCTGTCCAATTTAGCTTTGATATCTGTCAAAGCAGGCACGTGACACATATGAAATTTGCTTCTTTGGGAAACCAACTTAAAACTGATGAGAAAAATGGACAAATTCAGTGGTATCTGGATGTCATGTAATGTCATAGATTTTCTAGTTATATGTTTAGTAAGGCAAATTCTCACCCGAATATGCTTCTAAATATAGGTCTATGGTCTATGGAATCTACCTTGAATTACAAAAAAAAACAGCAAGTAAAAAAAAACTTCGAACAAACGTTAGGTCTGTGTCTCTGAAGGTGAATATATTACATGACATTTCATCTGCAATGGTATTTAGGTGTGGTGCGACACTGGTCATGCGGGTAGGGGGCAGGTTGAAGCATGAAATTCATTGTCAAACACTTTCTTCTAGTTTAAGAAAAAAAAGCCTGATGTGGGGACAAAAAGGGGAAAAAATACTTGCTAACATGAAATATGTGAGATAACCTATTTAAAACACACACTATCAAACGCTACAGAATGTGCCAAAAGTAATTTCTATTTTTATCATGACCACTTTGTCATATTGAAATCCATTATGTCATTTTAGAGGGCTCAATCCACAGAAAATATAGGCGTATTAATGGAATATAATATCAATCCTATTGCTCTTCTTGGTGTGAAATGCATAAATTGCAAATGGGTTGGTCCATGATCTGGCGACAGACCTGTTAATGACGGGCCCTGATTAGCATTTGTTAAAACTCAGTGACGTTCTTACATGCTAAAGGTCACACTGCTGTTCTGACATGGGGAAATGAAAACGTTCTACTTTTTGGGGGAATGTCATGATCTGAATTAAGATTGTCAGATTGCCTGTAAGCTCGTATCACAGTGCAGGCGTCTTGTATGACCTTTTCAAGGAATTGTCATTTTCCGCCCCTGTGATGCCACCATGGCTCAGCGGGGGAGAGGCTCTTCTCCTCTCGCAATGTAATTTGTCCTGGATGTTACCATTCACACTGCACTACTCCCAGCCACTCGCCCAAATGCCTATGTATCTACAGATCAGCAGGCAGCGACTACAGCATAACGAGAATGTAGCTGCTCAGGTTCTACTCCACGCTCTGTGTAAAGCAGGAAAGGCTTCTGCTGTGTGCTGCTGTTGGTCTGAGCCTTACCCACTCACAGCCCTGCATGACTCCAGAGCTGGAGCAACCACTGATCTAAAGCAAATATGATTGCAGTTAGACCATGTTTTCTACAGCTCGCTACAAAAACTGCACTCATTGAGTGATCAAGCAATGAAGCCAGCTGTTTAAAAATGTTGTGCACCTAGCAGTAAACTATTTTTAACTCACAAAGATGTTTGTTCTTAACACAAGCAACATAACAGCAAACACAAGTGAGGACATGAATAATGTTTAGCGCTTCGGTTTTAACTCTCATTTCTGCCTTTAAAAATAAGGAACTTTCTTCAACATGTTGCCAGAATATTATCACAAAATATCTAGTAACATAGAAGCACCTTTATGGTGAAAAGATGTGTTAGTACAATTTTGGTCAAGAATAAAATGTCAGATAATTACCACAAACTAATATAAATTGTTACACTAAACACAAACATTTCCCCATCACAGACGTAATGGTTGCACTGAATTAAATGATGATGAGCTTGGAGGCAACAGGGTAAATGCACATTGCACCGGTTCTGAAGGGGTTAGTCAGTGAGGGGAAACAGGTGGCAGTTGGTTTGGCAAAGCAGCACCAAACTGATTATTCTAGCAATGTGTAGCACATAAATACCGTATATATTGTAAGTGAAGAGAAAAAATCATGCTTTGCCTTAAAAAACTGAACTAATAATGAACATATCATAACATAAAAATACATTTTGTGTAATTATTAATAGAAACAGAAGACAAATCTTGATTACATTCACGCGAGGAAATGAGCACACAATCCCAGGACACCACAAAAAAACGACATTTACCCTTTACAGTCCTTTTTACAAACTTGTGAGGTCCACACATTTAGCCTCTGTGATACGACTTCTAAAGTGTGTCTTCTGAGATTTGCACCTACATTGAAGATCATGCTGCATAGCAGCACTATAGCTGATGTGGCACTGCTGCCCTTTCACAGCTAATTGGTCGCTCTGTGCTCATCATCTGGTTATCAGCAGTGATTGGCTGATGGTAAGCTGCGACTGGTCATTCAAGTGTCACTGGCCTGTGTTCCTGTAATTAAAATCTGTCATCCAGAACCACATCCCTTGTCGCCACTAAACCCTTCCGTCAGATGGCAGAGCTCAGATAAACTACTATGCAGTTATTCCACAGAAAAGCAAGTTTGCGGTTCAAAGTTTAGGAAAAACAGAAAATGCATAAGATGTCCACAAAACGTACTAAAGTTAGTCTTATTATGCCAAGTACCTGTAAATAAGCAACACGTGTATTAACTGTCACATTTATAAACATAAGAAAGCGATGTTATGAGACCCAAAGTACCTCACAGTATTTGGCTGTTTATACTGCAACCCCAAAACCTTTAACTGACACTGTGGAGTGTTTTATCATTGATGTGAAAAGTAGAACTACTATAGATAATGTAGTGGGAGAGAGGAGGAAGCAAGAGATACTTGATAGTTTTAATGATGTTGAACATTTGTTCAGGGCTTTAGCTACTGGAGGGCACTCCACTGTGGAGTTTCCACCAGGCTGGCCTTCCGAACCATGGACAACAGAAATCTTTGGAAATTAATTAGAGACAAATCCTTTCTCGCTGAAGTGTGGCATTTAAGGCATTGTCCTTGGTGCTCGTATAACACCACCTTTCAGTGTCGACCCCTCTCCTTCCAGGGGCTGGATAATGCAGCCTAATCCACATTAGCAATCACTCCAGTCCCTGTTGTGTAGTGGCAGTCCTTTCTAATTGCTTTGCATTATTAGGTACTTTACTTGTAAATTTGAAGAGGAGAAACATCATTCTGCTGCATCCAAGCAGCAAATGATCCAATTTGCTTAATTTCCAAGAAACAGGCTCTGTTTTTCCTCACTGCTCCCCCTATTGTTCAAAGTGGGGAATGGAAGAGGAGCAAACAACTATTAGTCAGGCGAAGGATGTTGAGATATATTTTTTAACTTCAATTATTATCTGAAAATAACTTCAGAGATAAGAGGAATCATATATTTGTATATTGTATTGACAAAAAGGAAGCTGTGTATCCACAGACAGAGAGCAACGAGCAGTAAGAATTTCATCAGATTTGCCTGACTTTGTTGCAGGCCTCCATCAAATGCTGAAGTCTAACTGAAATCAGCTTGTACTCAAATAAACTAGAGCCATTGTTAAGACTATCCAAAAGGAGGCAGAAGAAGGCCTCCTTTGATCTATTATGACGAAGATCCTTCAGCGCTGCAGAGTTGTTTACTAAATTAGAAAGATGATTTTTTTTTCTAAATGGAGCGAGGCGTATACGATAGTGCAGCAGCATCTGGGCAGAAATTAGCCCCACAGACTCACACGCCACTGATTTGGTGTTGGTGAGCAAATGTTAATATCTGAGTGACCTAATCTGAAACTCAGACACTGGCCTGAGGCGCAGGAGAAAGGGGAAAAAAGTCTCATAATCTGCAAACCCACTCAACTCATTCTTTATCTATTTTCTCTCTGAGTCGTGTTCACACAACGGGCCGTTCTCACAACGGGCTTTCTCTCTACCTCTGTGATGTTCTTTTTTTAAAAAAGTTTTACAGTCGCTGTCTTGGCGTCTGTTTCACTTTCATTTTGAAAGAGATTTACTCATGAGCTGTTGACTGCTGGTCTCTCTTTATTTCTATGTCGGCTTTTAGGGGCACACACAGCCCAATCCCGCTCATCTCTGCCTCTGCCTGTCATTCAGGAAGCAGGACAGCCGGCGTCCCTGGTCTGCAAGGAGAGTGGTGGGAGTGAGGAAAGTCGACGTGGCCCAAGGCATTGCAGTACACACACCAGGAGGGGGGGGGGGGGGGCAAGGCAGACATGGCAGCCTGATGACACTTGCTTTTGTGTTTCACATCATTGTACCAATCATCTGCATTTCATTTGTGTGAGAAGCACTACTCCAACGCAAAGTGTCAAGCCTGTTGGCCTAGTTAGGTTGAGAGTGAAGTTGGCCGCGTAAAAAGCGAGCTGATGAAACCGTCCTGTCCATGGCCCGCTGACAACCCTGACACTCCAAATGAGAGTGGAAAGGAGGCCTTATTACAGTAGGTTTTACGCAGCAAACAGGTAAACAAATGTGACTTGATATCCCAGGATGCCCTCCATTGTTATTACTGCTGTTGTTATTGTCAATAATGGTGATGATAACGCTCAGTGTTTTGTTTCAGCGCTCTCTTATGTTGTCTTTTATGTTTTCCTTTCCAAACAGGGTTTGTTGGCAGAGGAAATGCTGCAGCAGGGCAGAAACACATTTTTCACGATATTATTGGGATTCCTTGCTTTTTTAAATTTAAAAACCCAAGAATGAAAACTGGAGATCCCCGAGTTCATCTGTCTGCTTAAGAATGTAGTAAGCGAGAGAGCGGTGGGCTGAGTGTTTGGACCAAGCAGTAGAAAGTTTTCTCTCTTTAGATTTAACTCTTGTAATCTTTTATCTTTTGCAGCACAAACTACCACATGCAGTCGGAGCATCTTGTAAGATTTTAAATTGATCAAATACTAGACATTGACTTTGCATTATTTATGATTTTTCTAAACTGGCAACCTCTTTCATCAGTTTTTTTGTGGAATATTTACCATCAGCCTTCATTGATTGCGTCAATATTTCAATGGCATTCTAGAACCCATCCTGATTAGACTTAGTCTCGATATTTGTCCTTCAGATAACAACAAAGACTTCTCGTACACTTTGGAATGAAATTAAATTACCAGGTGAGCTTTTAGTTTTGTGCCCACATATTTCCTGAAGCATACACATAACTGATTTGACTGGCTCAAACATTGTATGTTTCATATGATCGCTGACACAAAATCTCCTCATGATGTTATTCTATTATAGATTAGCAATTAGGCCCTCGTCCACGCTTTTTGTTGGCACTGCTGTCAGTTTTCTGTGGAGACCGGGAAATGCATGGAGACAAACATTTAAAAGCTCTTTGTGTAAAAGCAGTGGAAGAACTCTAAATACAGAAAATGAATAAATAAATACAATAAAATGTGGGCACTGTTCTCATTTTGCAGCTCGGATGCAGCCTTGTCAAACAGCACTTAAAAGCGAGGGAGTCGGTCTTTGGGGGAGGTTGAGATGTTTATTCTAATGGATGCCATAATGAATGCTTATGGAGTCAGGCCTTGGCTTGGATAGGGGGCTCTGTGCCAGCATGGTTTTAAAGGAGAGCAGCCACTGCAGCAGCCCTGGGCACTTGGCACGCCGAGCTCTCCACAATCTCCCAGCACATACAGCAATGGCAGCAAGGACCTGGAGATAACCACCCGTGAAATCTCTCATCGCATGCCTTTGATTACTTGTCCACTATTTACTGTTTTTAAACTCTGAACTTCAAACACAGCAAATAACACACAATTCTAGTAACATTTCCTTCCTCGTGAGGCCATGTTTATGGTGGATGTATTTCTGGAAAATGTCACAATGTTGTGTTGCTTTTTGAAGCAACCATGAAACCAAAAGCTGGATTGTTACAAAGTATCTTTATTCCTACACTGTCATGGAATCCTCCAAAATACTTCATCAGGTTTTGACAAAAAAAGGAAGCTTTCTGTAGATTTTTATGAATGTGTCTATTTCTCTAGATTAATGGAGCCTACGTTGTGCAAAATTTGTATGGTCTAAGCGTGTGTGTGTGTGTGTGTGTGTGTGGCTGTGCGTGTGCTTGCCTAATGGGGGTGAAGACTGAAGCGCTTTATTAAAATGATGAGAGCAAGTTCAATTTGAATCATGCAGTGCCTGTCAGTGGCTTCTCGAATTGCAGGGCTGATGAAATTGCTCTTGCCGTTATTTAAAAGCAGTTGTAATCCATCTGAAAATGCTGTGATATAATCCATTTAATTTCTTATTCCTTGCAGCAATAACATTGAGTAACAAAAATCTATCAAAGCAATGTAGCCTGGCGATTTAGTAATTATCTTTATTTTACATTGCTGCAATTCAGCCTGAATTAATTGGAGCCTTATCCAAACGGAGCGGCAGGTCACTTCACCTCAATACACTACAATATTTTATTTTATCTTACTGATAAACCTCCACAATCTCAATTGTGGCCCACTGTGCCAAGAAATGATTCTTTTCTGATGCATAAAATCAGCAATATATACCAACATGCATACCGACAGTGACAGGTATTAAAGTCTCTTTAACTGGCTCCTTCAAAATAAAATGTGTGGTGAAATACTGTATAAAGGAAAAGTACACTGCTGCCTTATGATGACTTAATGAGTAGAGGTGATAAAACAATGTCTATGGGCAGAGTAGCAGGATGCAATACATGGTGAGTGTCATGGAGTGATTTCTATTTGGGAGAACTCACCAACTATCCAGTATTGATCAGCTGTTTAAGTTGAGTTAATGTATGAGCGATGCTCAATGTATTCCTTAATGGGGAAGCTGCCTGTAGGCAGTGCACTGGTAATAAGACCCCAGACAACCACATAACTCAGCCTGTCTCTAAGACCACTCTCTTTATTCCTCCACCTGACATCTGATATTAGAGAGATCCCCTGCACTCAAGAAAGAGTAAGTACAGGAATGAAGGAGAGGAGAAGGCGCCTTACAAGGCCTATAACAGCTACGGCGGCTGAGGTTGAAGTTTTTAGAGCTTTATTCCCCATGAATGCACCAAACTGGTTTCATTCCTATCACTGTCAACATTGCAGAGTACAGATTATTATTAGATTAAAGTGGCATTTTTTTGTTTTGGTTGTTTTTATGTTGCAGGCCATACCTCACATTACAACAAATTACATTACAGCCATTAGTTTGTGTCCATGTCATTGCAGTATAAACATTAACTTGCAGTGACTTAAAACCAATTTTGAGTACACATATCACATTTTAATTTTAATTATTTAATTTTAAAAAATTTACAGAATGTATCTGCTGTGTCTTGAGAAGTCAAGGAATATGCAAACATGGGCTCACTAAGATTGATTCCTTCACATTTGGATTCAGTTCAGATAAGCAGAGAAATTGGTTGTTTTTGAAAAAGGTTTGACCTCTCACTCACTCACTCACTCACTCACTCACTCACTCACTCACTCACTCACTCACTCACTCACTCACTCACTCACTCACTCACTCACTCACTCACTCACTCACTCACTCACTCACTCACTCACTCACTCACTTTCTTCTGCTGCTTTTCTTCTACATCACTATAGCTGCTTAAGTCACTTAGGCCATGCTAACGGTAGTGCCTTCTTTTTGGAAAACATTTTTTCAAGAAAAAGTACATCACAGGCAGCAGGTAGAGAAAATCACTATTTCACTATTGCCTTAACTGTAGGTTTGAGTATATTGATGCCATAGCCGAACAGGCACATCAGGCCAAAATAGAAGCGTGTAAACCCTTGGCTGTGGTGGGACTTCATGATGGCATTTCATGTATTTTGATCATACCCTCTGCACTCCTGGAAACCCTCTCACATGTTCCGCGGCATAAGTGCTCATGTCTAATACCCTCAGAGGACGTTTTGGTCTGTCTCTATGAGTCTAATTTACCGATATCTGCATGAATTGGGAAGGCCTGGGGCCAACTATCTCATGTCTTTTTAAGGGAGGGAGTGGGCTGTTGCGTTAGTAGGCCCTTTCGGGACAGGAGCAGCATTTCAGATAAGATCGGCGGTGGGAAGTGGTGAGCCGGGCCGTTTGTTCTCGTTGGCCATCTCTCATGTTGCACCACTGATTGGGAGGAAAGCTAAAATTGCTTTCACCGGGGCTCACTCCAGCAGTAGGCAATGATAACTAACAATGCCCCTGGGACCTAGTTAAAGCTGCATCACACACGCTAGAAAACCACTTTAATGTGGCAGCATTAGGAAGCTAGCGGTTGGGTTGGTGGGCAAAACAGAATCCAACTCAACGTGGAATTTTGAAAACATTTGTTATCCTCACTTCCAGAATGCTGATAATCAAGAAGCCATTTTTAATTTTGTGCCTACACATTTTTACCATGAAGAGAAAAATGGTTTCAAGCTCATATAAGATGCAGAACAGAAAATGATTGCATCCTTCCACTCTTCTCTCAAACATCCTGATACCTCCTCAGTCATGAGCAAGGAGCTACTGTCAAACAGGATTGTAGCAGGTCTAGAGCTTCTCTGGTTTTACTCTGGTTATAATATGAGGTACTTTTCAGTGGATGTATTTTGTGGTCTTTACATTATTGACCTACAGTATCTCACAAAAGTGAGTACACCCCTCACATTTCTTCACATTTTTCTTTATATCTTTCCATGGGACAACACTGAATAAATGACACTTTAATACAATGTAAAGTAGTCAGTGTACAGCTTGTATAACAGTGAAAATTTACTGTCCCCTCAAAATAACTCGACACACAACCATTAATGTCTAAACTGCTGGCAACAAAAGTGAGTACACCCCTTAGAAAAAATTTACAAATTGGGCCCAAAGTGTAAATATTTTGTGTGGCCACCATTATTTTCCAGCACTGCCTTAACCTTCTTGGGCATGTAGTTCACTAGAGCTTCACAGGTTGCAACTGGAACCCTCTTCCACCCATTTATGACAGCATCACAGAGCTGGTGGATATTAAAGACCTTGCGTTCCTCCACCTTCCATTTGAGGATGCCCCAAAGATGCTCAATAGGGTTTAGGTCTGGAGACATGCTTGGCCAGGCCATAACCTTTACCCTCAGCTTTTTTAGCAAGCCACTGGTCGTCTTGGAGGTGTGTTTGGGGTCGTTATCATGTTGCAATACCACCCTGCGGCCCAGTTTACGAAGGTTGAGTGCACATGGTCAGCGTCGTACACAGAGGTTGGCTTTGGAAAATAGACGTATGAGTGCTGCCAGCATTGCTGAAGGGCTTGAAGGGGTGGGGGGTCAACCTGTCAGTGCTCAGACCATACGCCGCACTCTGCATCATACTGGTCTGCATGGTTGTCATCCCAGAAGGAAGCCTATTCTAAAGATGATGCACAAGAAACCCCACAAAAAGTTTGCTGAAGACAAACAGACTACGGACATGGATTACTGCAACCATGTCCTGTGGTCTGATGAGACCAAAATACATTTATTTGGTTCAGATGGTGTTAAGAGTGTGGAGCGGCAACCAGGTGAGGAGTACAAAGACAAGTGTGTCTTGCCTAGAGTCAAGCATGGTGGTTGGAGTGTCATGGTCTGGGGCTGCATGAGTGCTGCCAGCACTGGGGATCTACAGTTCATTGAATTCTAACATGTACTGTGACGTACTGAAGCAGAGCATGATCCCCTCCCTTCATAAACTGGGCCGCAGGGCAGTACTGCAACATGATAACGACCCCAAACACCCCTCCGAACGACCACTGGCTTGTTAAAGAAGCTGAGGGTAAAGGTTATGGACTGGCCAAGCATGTCTCCAGTCTTAAACCCTATTGAGCATCTTTGGGGCATCCTAAAACGGGAGATGGAGGAGCGCAAGGACTCTAATATCCACCAGCTCCTTGATGTCGTCATGAATGGGTAGAAGAGGGTTCCAGTTGCAACCTGTGAAGCTCTAGTGAACTACATGCCCAAGAGGGTTAAGGCAGTGCTAGAAAATAATGATGGCAAAACAAAATATTGACACTTTGGGCCCAATTTGGACATTTTTTCTTAGGGGTGTACTCACTTTTGTTGCCAGCAGTTTAGACATTAATGGCTGTGTGTCGAGTTATTTTGAGGGGACAGTAAATTTACACTGTTATACAAGCTGTACACTGACTACTTGACATTGTATCAAAGTGTCATTTATTCAGTGTTGTCGCATGGAAAGATATAATGAAATATTTGAAGAAATGTTAGGGGTGTACTCACTTTTGTGAGATACTGTATGTGTGCAATTTCTCTAAGTGCTACTTAAAATTAGTGGTACTTTGTAGCTAATGCTAATTACACTAAAGCTTTCCTTGTCAAGTGCAAAGCAGAAAAACAATATAAATAGCCCTCTTTTTGAAGCTTGATTTGATGGAGCTGTTTCCCAAATACCAATTTCACTTTTGTCAATTAATTGAACCCAGTTTGAGTGAAAAAGGTTAATCTAAACTGATTTATTTCATAAAAAATATTGTTTTACCCTATTTTATAATTTTTATTTATGAAATAGTTCAATAAATAACTCCCACAACATAACATATTTTAAGTCCATATGCATTCCCTATTGTGTTAGAAAGTTGAACACACCTTAGTGTTGGCGGGTAATTTTTTTTACCCGTGATTTAACATAGCCCAAAATACTGCAAAAACAATGATTCTCATCCAATATTGTTTTTCACCGCATAACTACTACAATCATATCCATGCACACATTATTGAATTTGAATTTGTATTGTCCCATGCACCTCTTATCTTGAAATATACAACTCGTTTTCAATATTAAAAAGATTCAGTTCACTCATTGTATTTCCTATAGTGAGGAAAGTACATAAAAAATAAGTACATATTCTATCTGACTAAAATAGAGTAATATCAGAACACACTTTCTAGAATAAATGATTTGTGTTTTTTTAAAAACATTTTTACCATAGTGACATCTGTGGTGTAACTGGTCAAAATTGACCCATATAGATTTATGTTAGTACATTTTTTTACCCAAAATAGCAGAAGGAGGTAGCCTGGAAATCCAGACCTACATATAGAACGATATAGGGTCTGTATCACGATCAATATAACTTCCCAACTCAAGGGGCGGCACCTACACGTGCATTTCAAATACCACTGCACGCAATTGGATAATACTACGACCAATCAGAGCAATGAACAAGGTGACATTTTATGCCCCTTTCATTTTGCGAACAGCAGGGTTAACTGTTCAATTAAATGTTTGCCGTGTTTGGTCGGCAAAACAGGAAATTCTTCTCTCTTGCTAAGATTTGAGTGCCTTTAAATCGTTAAGTGTCGAGGCCTAAGACGTTTCAAACTCAAACAACGTATCCGAATCCATCTTTGTTGTTTACTAGCACGGCTTCGACAGCGCATGCACAGCACTGTCGTCATCCAGTTAAGTCAACCCCAGAGCCTCATACATAGAACGATTTGATTGGTAAGTCAGAATTTTCCGACACAATGAGCTTCAATGGAGAGTATCCAGACCAACAGGCTGAGCAAATTTTTTTGCCAGCGGCAGGTCTGGATTTCCAGGCTAAGAAGGAGGTTTCCAGAGTCAAATATGATTCTAGTTTGAGCCGATTTGATCCACAGAGCTACCAACAACTTAAAAGAAGCATGCAACAACCACTATTTTCTGCCGGGTTATAGTATTTAACGTGTAACACCACAGATGTCACTTTTTGTTTATAGACCTTGACTTAAATGACCTTGACTTAAATGATAAATAAATGTTTTGTGTGTGTATATAGAATTTACTGAGAATATCATTAGATTTTGTTCCAATAAAAAAAACTAAAAGGCATTTCTTCTGCATATCTGAAGTTGAAAACGGGTCAAATTTGACACTAACACAATAGGTTCAATTGTAGGGATAGTGTTTCCTTTAGGCTAATGCATTCATGGCAGGAAACTGAAGATCACACACGTTATTCATATAAACAATCTATTTACAGCAAAATAAAAGGCACCACAGTTTTTCTTTTAAAGCAAGTTTGTTTAGTTAATCAATGTCTTCCTCCACCTGGTATTTCTTATCAGGGCCTTCATCTGAAGAATTCACTACTTTACTCTCACTATACAGCAAAATAGTTTGTGATGACATGTAAGATTTTGTTAATGAGCATTATGTTATCATATCCTATTTTTTTAGGGTATAACACGGAGCTTCATAAACACTGGAACAACTCTTACTCAAGAAAAGACACCTAATGCCTTTCTCTTAGTCTTGGCAATGATTTATTTTATTTGTGTATGGACATGACAATGACATTGGACGAACCAGATGCAATGTTTTCAGTGTATTAGCATAAATGCTAGTTTACAAAACCTGTCCAATGCTCTCTGAGTGTCCAAGAGGTTTTCTTATCCATTTAATATATGCTCAGAGTGTATCCTGTCAAATATAGATTTCAATCAATAGCACTCTGGAGTGGCTCGTTAAACTTAAATCAGCTTGGAAGTGGTGCATGCCTGCTTCACAGCTGCTTTCATTAACCACCGCCTTGCAGATTATTGGAGAAATGTCCTTGTGTGAGCAGATCCACACGTTTACCTGAGGGCTGTCAGTTGCAACTCCACTGTAGCAGCTCACATCCACAAACTCTTAAAGCAATACTCAAGATTTATGTATGAGTGTCAAAAATGCCTCTATACGAGAAAGTTTGCTGTAAAAAGTTTGCAGATTTGACCTTCGAGGAGCTGAAGTCTGCTCAAATCAGTTGCCACGAATTCCCATAGAGGCCAGTTTTCATGATGGAAAAATCTCTCTATTCCATCTCAACCCGTGTCTTGTACTTTTCTGACTGGCTCTCAGGTCCGGCACTGTAATACTCAGTTACTTCCTCAACTCCTCACACACTGGATTCAAGGCAGCCCTTTTGGCCAATGTTTAAGGCGAATGAAGGAGCAAAAAGGAGAGAGGCAGGTATAGGTCAAAGTCAAATGAAGAAAAGGATCTTTGTTCTAGCTAATAATGGCTTTCAAATTCACACTCGTCAAAATTTCAAATCTATAGGGAGCTGTAGTGAAAATTTAACCCCCCCCCCCTGCAAAACAATTAGAAAACCTCATTCAAAATCCTTTTGAAAGTTGTGACCCCGCTAAAAACTAAAGACTTTGTTTTCATATGTTCATATCAGGATGGTATTTTTCCAAAAGCAATGTAATATCATTATCATTACATTTCTGTAATAAACGCAGGACAAAGAGGACAAAAAATAAAAAATTATGAGAAACGGATGATGGCGGTTGTCAAATTCAATTCAATCAGCTTTACCTATTTCACACCCTGTTGACATATCAAATAACTTAGTTAATAAATAGAAACTAGCCTGCAAAGCCGTGCATGTCAGATTAGCATGCAACTGATTCATCTGAGAAGCGGTATATAGAAGTGTTTTTGGCTTGTCATTATAAACTGCAAAGTTACCAACAAAGATAGGGTTTGTCTGACTTTTTAAATAGGAGTTACCCAAGTTACTCTGCAACAACAGCAAATCTGAGGACTCACCAGCTAGCTTGCCACCCAAGTAAGTCTGCAGAAGACCAAAACAAGTGAATTGTACAAGAACATCACCAATTACTTAACAAAATCAATATGCAACTATACACAGCATTGTACAAAGAAAAGGCCTTCAGCTTGATAGCATGACCCTATTGGAATTAATGTGTAATGGCTCCATGACAACTGAGCAAATTCCATCCAGGAATATAATATGTTGTTGAAAGCTCTTAAAAACAGTAAAACCTTGAGATGAGGTTACCTTTGTTTAGTTTATCTTTTTCTTTAAAAAATGTACACACAGTAAAGTCTCAGGATATTGTTAAAACATTTTTTAGTTAAGGGTGTGCTTGTGGTGTAGTGGTTAGAGCGTTCCCCTAGAGCAGGGGTTCTCAAACTTGTGATAGCTGAGGGCCAATTTAGGGCCTGAAAAAACTGAAATCATTTCAATGGCCAGCGTCTTTGCGTCTTTACAGTTTACATGTATTGGTCTGCATCCAATAATGTGTAATTAACACATTTTAATTAATACATGAAGGGATAAGTTTAATTTCAACATTGGGGGACACACATTAAAAGCTCAAAAAAATTTGAGATTCGAACACTTCATTTTGTGCATTCTGGTTAATTTTTATGCTGTAATTTGTGTCTTCTGTATTTATTTATGGTGGACATGTTAAGGAAAAGACAACTAGCTCCCATTGACACAAATCTAATGGAATATAAATCAGTAAGGCACTGAGGCATTCTGTATTTCATTCAAATATTTATTCTACTTTATTGTTCAAAACTTTCTGCACATTGAAAACGTATCACCTTTTGGAGTGTTTTTTTGTAGGACTCACTACTCATGATGCAGCAGCAGTGTTAACTATTATGACACTATACATTGGAAATAAACAGGGTGGGCTATTAGCAGTCAACTAGGCAGATAGTTCCATGGTTATCAGCAGCTAGCTAACGTTAGCTTGTTAGCTAAACTTTAGGCAAAAGAGTTAGAAACCAGATAGGCCTAATGTTAGCATCGATCTTTAGACACTTGACCTAATCTAATTCACCTTGAAGGTGTGCATCGTATTGGGCTTGACAAGCTCACTATCTAACAACTTACACAGGGCTGCCAAGTTTCACCAAAAGTTTGGAGTGAGATTTTTTGACCGAGGGACCCAAAACCGTGTCCTCTTTCCCACCCAATCATTTTTGCTAGTGTCCTGCAAGTTTACATATTGTTCATAATAAATCAGAAATAAAAGACAATTGTAAAATGTGATAAAACATCAAAAATCTTATTAAAATAAACGAATTAGGACAGGTTTCAATTAAACATTGGGTGTGGACATATTATAAGTGGCGGTCTGGGGTCCCCCCCCAGAAAATGTAGAGCATTCACGGGTTCGCTGACACAAATTTAATTGAATAGCCTACAATGCATGTGTAGTGCTTTCAAATATCTCCTGTAGCCTATTGTTAAAACATTTGGTTAAACTGTAATAAAGGTAATTATTCTATATCATGTCTACTATTGAGGGTTGAGTGGCTGGTGGTATTTTTCTAGCAGCATTAGGCTTTATTCAAAGAAGAAAAAAATTAGGGAACAGTTCAACACCAATGCAAACTACTAAGCTAAAATAAAACATCTGGGTTAGGGGAGAACGGGGTAATTTGTCACACGGGTTGGTTGTCCCAATCGTTATACCTCAGAACCAGAAGGCGCTGTCTGTGAAATTTTGGTATGTTTGTGTTTTTCATGTCAAATTGAAAATATTTAGCTCCTCAGTATTTTTCTTCTAGGCTTTTACACAATGGGTTTATAACAAAACACTTGTTACCCATACAAAGTGTGAAGGGTAAACTATAGTTTAGATTGTGGTTAGCAAGCTAATTAGTTGTCAGATGGTTGTTGGCCTTGATGCTAGCAAGAAATTCAAGTTAGGGTTGGTCGTCACATTTTTTGGGGGGTTGGTTGTCACATGTTATCTCAAGGCTGCAGCCAGAAAAGGAACCCAATAACGAAATAAATTGTCAAGCTGTATCCTCACTGACACCCCAGAGAAGGAAAGAATAGAGCAGGAAAAGGCAGCTAGCATGCAAAAGAAAAAAGGGCAACAAAATCGAAACAACCCAGTGCATCCCAAACTAGACCAGCTGCCAAGGCTACAGAACGTTATGTAGGCCTATTTGTCAACTTGACATTGCAATTGAACTTTCAAATTTAGTTCTACTTTCTTGCCTTCTTTTTAAGATTATTCCCATTAAGATAACATTGTGACAAACAACTCCATAGTGTTTGACAACCGACCCCGTGTTTGACAACCGACCCCTTGATCATTTTTAGTTGACAATAACACACTAGACACTCCTTTCATGGTCCTCTTGACTGGTTATTGCTTAAATCATCCTAGAAATGTCTCTCCTGTGTGCTTTTCGGTTCTCCGACTGCATGAATGAATACAAATTCTCATAAGTAAGTGATTCACACACTCTCCTGTAAAGAGTAGCTCATTGCTCGTCCACGCCTTGTGAGAAAGGGTTAACTGCAACAGCAACAATAATGAGAGCGCAGTGAGACGTGTGAAGTAATTAGTCAGTCTGCTCTCCAATATTTACCCAGTTAATTATTTGTGAGCATTACTCTTGTCTTCACTTCAGATGGCTGCCTTTGTTGTTTTTTCCGCACCATTTGTCACTGTCCACCTCTTGGTTCTCATTGCCTCTTTCTGTCATTTTTTTTTCTCCCCCATCCTTTCCTCTGTAATGGCAGGAGAGTGGCATTTTGGTGAACCCTTGCCAGTGGAGGTGTTACACCGCTGTCCCTGGTTGTGTGAGGTCATCTATGATTATTTATTCATCTGTCTGTTTGTCTGGTGTATGTAGAAAGATGTGAAAATGGTTGCTCACTTTCTAGAGTGGTGCATACCATAGAAAGGTCAGTTAGCCAAGTGATGAGAGAGAGGACATCTCAAACCTAGTACAACAGGTGTAGTGGTCGGTGGACTGTGTCAATATTAAGCGTTATAATTGATTAGCCTCGGGTGTAGTGTGGAGTGGGTAAGACTGTTTTAGTAGCAGCTCTGCTTGACCCCAATCCCGTGCGCTAGCCTAGCACGAGCAAACTCTGCAACTAGAAGGACTGAATGAAATGTGTTGAAAACTGTCTCCAATGATACATTGGATAACTTGTGAATCAGGCCCTATGTCCAAAATTCCAAACTATCCCTTTAAGGAGTAATTCAACAATTTGGGAAATACACACGAATGATACGAGAAGAAAAATACCACTTTCATGTCGGTATTTTAAATGTGAAGTTCTAGCCAGCAGCCAGTTTGTGTATTTAGCACTAACTGTGGAACACCTAGCCTGACTCTGTCTATATGTACAACACAATAAATCCACCTACTAACACTAAACTTAAATAATTGACATGCTAATTCATGCCTTAAAACCTTAGTGCAAATTCCAGTACACAATGTGGTACTACAGTTGGACTGTTTCCTGGCCCAGCTTAGTGACTTTTGTCACCATGAGGTTGCCAAGCAACTATTGCAGAGTCCAGGTACAGTAGGTATAGATATTATGACCATTGGACAAAGCCAGGCTAACGGTTGCTTCCTGTTTCCAGGGTATATGCTAAGCTAAACTAAGCCCATTATATTAATATCTCCCAAAATGTGGAACTACTCCTTAAACTTCATAAACGTGTAATAGTCCACCAGCCACTCTGAGCCAATTGAATAGATACAGAACAAGGCTGAAATAAATCTATTATCACTGTCATTGTTTAATTAATGTTTCACATGTGGAAGAAATATGTCTCCGACCAGTATGTGTGGGGGAGGGGTCAAAACAGCGGGAATGGGGTGGGCTTGGTTGGTGTAAAGGAAGACAAAAAAGTAATTAGTTCATTATGGCATGACAGCAATACTATTACAGTAGTGCACTTTGCAGTGTGCCTATCTGTGTAACAAATGAGCTCCCCCCCAGGAGAGCAGACTGCAACGCTGAGCCTAAGGTAGGGTTTGCATTGCTGTCTTTCTTTCTCTCTCTCTCCCTCTCTCTTTCTCTCTCTCATATTTATTTCCCTAATATTCCCATTCATAGCACATGCAATTATTTTAAAAATAAATTTAGCCCAGATAAAAAAAGAAAGAAATTGGGCCTCTTGGGTGACGCAAATGACTTCCTTGTTTTTATTAGAAGACAAGGTGTTTATTAGGGGCCTTGTTGGCTTATTGCAGGAGGTTTCTGAGTTTGAGTAATTGTCCAATTAGGTGTAATTTCAGGATTGGTGCTAACCCAGGCGACTGTGCTGTTAGAGGAAGACTACCACGGGGACACACATTAATGAATCCCACTGAGACCTGTCTACCTTTAAGAAAGAGAGACTGTGTCTGCCTCTGTTTCGCCTTCCCAAATCTTTTTAACGAGGCATTATAACTGGGATTTACAATTGAGACAAGGCACCACTTCTCCCTCCCCCAGTTCATTGTTCCCTATTCTTTGCCGTCTGTGCACTGGGTTACAAAAATAATTTATCATTCATGTTATTTCAGTTCTCTGAGCAATTGCAATTGCCTCTTATTCAAACAGAAAGGTTACCTTAATTGTTATGTAGCTCAGCTATTTATGCCCTGGCATAAAAATGCATGTTTGCTGCTCGATGGAAAGGTCACTCATTACAACCCAGATAACTTTTTCTATGTCGGTGTGGGCTTCTCAAAGTGTTTCTTTGGCTACTTCACACTGAGATGGAGATGGAACAAGGTTTTCAGAGAGGTCTGCAGAGGATTACAGTCAACAACCCCTATCTGATGTGACGAACTGTCCCTCCCTGTCGTTGTGTTTCTTTGGAACCATATCCGTCTCTTTTCTTCCATTAAAGTGTAGTTCAACATTTTTGCATATACACTTATTCACTTTGTTGCAGAGTTTGATGAGAAGACATATAACACTGTCATGACTACAAACCTTAAAACTGAACTTGACAAAGTCATTCAAATCATCAACGTGAATTGCAACGACCAACTCTATCCACCTCTACCAGCTTCTAGTCTTTCTGCTAAGCTAAGCTAACCGGTTGCTGGCTGTAGCTCCTTATTTAGTGTACGAGCACAACTGCACAATCTCTACTTTTTGATTCTCAGTCGTAAAGTGAATGAGCGTATTTTCCACAAAGTGGAGTGACTCCTTTCAGCCAAACTGATACCTTTCTTTAATCTTAAACTTAACTTCAAAAGCCTTGAGTGACCAAAACATTAATAAAAGCATTAATTAGGCTTTACTTGCCAGAAGTGGCCATTGTAGGGAAACACAATTATTCTCTGTATAAAAATGTTGAGTTGGCAGGGTTTGTTGATAACATGAGAACAGGATAAAAATAAAACCCAGACGGCTCCACATTTCCAATAAAATGTACTAGCGAGTGCAAATCTGTTGAAAAAGAAGAAAGACAGAGGAGAAGGAGTTCAGTATTAGGTTGAGAACTGGGAAGACCTGTATAAGACACACAGATGCTGAAATATTAATGAGGGCCAGAGCTGTGATGTTTAAACTCTCGGACAACATCTTCCTGCATGTGTGTTGCTTGTCTGCTCTTTGTGGACAAATAACAGGTGTTGGGCTGGTCTGAAAAATTCATCACACTGCATTATGTACAAAGGTCTGGCACGGAAGCACAAGGAATAGGAAGGTGACTCTATCAAAGTCGGCCTGGCCTTCACAATATGTCCACACTTCGCTCCTTGTTGTTACATCTGTATGGGCTTAATGCTCCGGCAGGACACAGAGGCTAGAGATGAAGGGGGAACTACACCCTGCTAGAGTCTTCATTAGTTCAGTGCAGCCACATCCTCACACCAGCTGACACACAGGCTTGCAGCGCACAGGACCCCAGTGTGGACATCATGCAGGCCCACTTGTTTTTTGAGTCAGTGGGGAGATAAGGCACTAAGCTGCTCATATGAATGCCAGCAGCATCAGGAGAAAATGTGTCAGAAGCTCACATCTAGTTTGGGTTCATGTCAAGGTTGCATTGCACACTACCCACCCACCAACACCAGCCCCTCTTTCTGTCTCTGCTTCATCCCTTCTCACATTAGAGCCTCTCACAGTTTCACCCAAACCACTGACACAACCACGGGCACATCCCATCCGCCAACTGCTACCCTACCGCTCATCTTCACACTAAACCTTGTCCTTCTTTCAGGCTTACGTCGCAACACTCCCTCAGAAATAAGCCATTTCAAAAAGATTCACGAGCAGCAGAAGCCGCCATGCTGTATAACTGCAGCCATCACAGGCTTCTTGGCTGATACAGCCTGACGTCTCAAAAGGCTCCGGGATTCAAAACAAAATCAGGTTCCCTGATCCAGCGACAAACTGAGCTATTGGGAAGGAGCTTTTGCTAAGACTCTTTGTGACATGATGATTGGGAGACAGGCTAAAATTCCCTATGAATATGGATGCAACTGTTTATGCCTCTAGGGAGAAAAAAAATCAAGCACATACTTGACTGGTAAATATTTGTGAAAAAATAAATATCTTGAAACGCTTTTGGCAAGGTAGGCTATATATCTGTTTTGTAAGGAATAGATTATTTCTTCCCAGTGTGTGGGCATGGACTGTCAGTTCATACGATCTTAAAAAGGATTATCTGATGCACCTTGGTCTGATTTCAATTTGAATAGGTGCACATTTATTTTGCAGTGCTCAATATCACACACAAATAAGTCCCCCTATAATCCAATTCCACCTCCACCGGAAAAAAAAGGATGAAATAAGAATCTCATTATACTGTCCTGCTTTATGTTGGCGTGTTCCCTCACAAACAATTTTCGGAATTCAATATCTGAGTGTTTACTCACAAGCGCTTGAATAGACAGAAATGCAAGTGGACGACAGGTGATATTTTTCTAATTTCATAACATTCGGGTAAAGAAAATTCCTCCCCAAGCTTTAATTCATTTTGAAATACCTTCGCCCCATGTCTTATTTACTACCCCTGCGACACTGAATTATTGGTGATTGAATGTGGTGGTATGAAATTAGATTGCATTGTGTGTCTCTGGCTAATAATTCCAGATGGAATAGCCCCTTCCACTCTGCTTGACATGGTGCACCCAGAGAGAGAGAAATATGAAAGCAGAGAGGGAAAGTTAAGGTTGCTTAGGTTCATTCGGAGGCCTTAGAAGCACAATGAATCAAGCCTTACGAAACCCTGAGAGTGGGGAGGGAGGACCTGTGTAATTTGCTCTGAGGAGTGTTCTCTGAGGAGTTGTGTGGTACTTCTGGCCTGAGGATGAGGCCTGGACTCTTCTGCGAGTATGGTGTGATGTGATGTGATGATAAGATGAGGTGTCCTGTTTAAGAGCTTGATTAATGGCGGTGGAGGAAGAGATGGCCTCTCAGCACAAACACTGTTTGGCTTTACTGAAGTGCTCTTCTGTTCAGCCCTGGGTTGCTCCACTTCAGCCTTTTGCCCAAACCCCCAAATTACCAACACCACTGTCACCACAGCTCATCTTTACTCAAGGCAGAATGGCAAAGATCAAGATCAATTTTAACAAGTCCATTGGAGCAGGCTCCTTCATTATGTTTTAAAAACCATTCACACTGATTGATCCACGATGAGTGCATGGTATTGATAAATAATTAAAAAGCTCTCAGTTTAATTTGGGGGTAAGTAGAGGATGGAGAGTGTGGGGTGGGGGTTGAGGGGGTTGGGTTGTGTCAGGCCAGTGTGCTCTTAGTTGCTGTAATGAAGCCTGGCCCCCTGCTGTGGCACACCCCAGCCACAGCTAACCGTCTGCCTCTCCACTTTGTCCCGGTGGACGCACAGCCAGCTGGATTGGTCTGCCATATTCGCAGCAATCAATGCAATCCGGCTTGAAAGAAAATCAATAAGACGTGTCCACTTATGCTTGCGGCAGAAGATCCTTTTTGCTAGGGCAAAGTGGCAAAACTAGGGATTTCATCAAATGTTTTGTGAAGTGTCCTTGGGTGCTCGAGGTTTTTCATATTTTTAAAAGGCATTTAAGGCATACATCTCATATTGAAACACCATAATTTCATGATGACACAGTTCACTGAAGGCTTTGTCCCTCCAATATTTTCTGGAGGGACAATACTAAAAATTAAGAGGGAAAGCTATTCATGGACAGGATAAATAAATAAAATAAATAAATTAACTACAGCCATTTGTTCAATGACAAATGACCTGTTTTGTTCATCTACAAACTGGGTTTGTCTACTTAGGTCTACGTTACAAAGGTGACTTAGAACAAGCAGAAGTAAGATGTCAAAGGAGGAACAACTTTTAAACAAAATATTTCAAATGAATTTAGATCAAATAAGGCGAATGTTGTAACACACCGGATGTCGTGTTAAGAGTTACTGTTATGCTATGTTATAGCCTATGTTCAGGGATGTTACAGTAGTTTAGT
>OX442349.1:17222703-17385203 GCA_949357725.1 Hyperoplus immaculatus | reverse complement strand
TATCGATTCATCTCTCATCCTGATATATTGTGTGACATTGAAAGAAGTGAAGTGTAGACATATGTGAGATAAAGGGATGTTAAGTCATTTATGATTCCAATGTTCAACAAGAGAGCAAATAACACATATTTCATCAGTGCAAGGTAATGCACAGTAGCTAATGTTTGTGGTCTAGAACATTAATTTTCCGCCTATCAGTTTATCAGTTATTTCAGTTTTGAATGTATGTTTGCATATTCAGAGTAGAAATGATTAGTTGTACATCATATATTTCATTTCTTATAAATGACTGTATTATCTAAATTGAATAATATTTGTTAAAGTCTGCTTATTTCAGTCTTCCTATGCCCATCAGCTTTTAAACTTAATGTCATAACATCTGAAGTGATCCAATAAAAGGGATAAGAAATCACCGCTCCCTTCAGTTTACACGATAAAAGCTAAAAGAAGAGCACAGTCAATATTTTGTCTTTATAACGGCCTGATACTTCTCTGTCCTATCAAAGGTGCCACAACCCCAGATGATGCCTGACCAATACATCCCACTGACTCTCATCTCTAAGTGAAGGAAATCAGATTTCTA
Organism: Hyperoplus immaculatus; assembly: GCA_949357725.1. Taxonomy (NCBI): domain Eukaryota; kingdom Metazoa; phylum Chordata; class Actinopteri; order Uranoscopiformes; family Ammodytidae; genus Hyperoplus; species Hyperoplus immaculatus. The sequence goes on along the minus strand of OX442349.1, from coordinate 17,384,620 downwards.
TTAGAGCAGATTGGGAAGACTGCGCTGGACATCATGTCACAAATCCCAAGCTTTGTAAAGTTTCTCTGTTTTTTTCCCTCTGTATCCATCAGACATAAGGGATGACCAGAGGTGGGCAGAGTAGCCAAAAAATTTACTCAAGTAAAAGTAAGTTACTTTAAGATTATAATTACTCAAGTAGAAGTAAAAGTACTCATAAAAATTATTACTCGAGTAAGAGTAAAAAAGTATGCAGTGAAAAGACTACTCAAGTACTCAAGAGTACAAGTAGGCCTACTGAATTACTCCGGATTTATTTTTGAAATATACAGAGCAACACAAACGGTACAGAATAGACACGAACATAATATAAAACAGCAATGTTCAAATAAAGATATGTTAAATAACATAATTTTAAATAAAACAATAAATAAGGTATTTAAAAATCAAATGAATAACCCTTGAACTCAAACAATAATAAATAAATTATCTGCCAAATTAAATACATTCAAATAAAATGATAATAAATTAGGCTTGTCCAAAATTATATTAATTACAACCAATACACTTATAACACTGTTGCAATTGTTTTGCACATACACATTTTAAAACAAATTCCTACAATATGTCACTGGCCCTGAGAAAATTATCTAGGTTGTGTTTAGCCCCAAAAATATAAAACACGCAAAATTAAACTTCGTTACACATCAAAACCTGCTGGCACACTCACTTAACGTATGAAACTACAGAGTGGCTGAACAAAGAGACCACTCTCAGACTCTCACACAGCCAGATTGGGGCATGCGAAGTGAGTAGGCTACAGGGAGAACAGGACATGTGTCAAAGAAGAACAGTTTCTCTGTAATTGCGAGTGTGTGGGAGTCTGTGTCACTGTGATTGTGAGTGTGTGATTGTTATTTTGTGAGTTTGTGAGTTTGTATGTGAGGCCAGGGGTGTGGCTATTGCTCCTCGGAATCAGCGGTTTCTTCCATTTTCTCGACTCACCCAGATAGTCGGTAAAATATGCGTTTAAGGGCCCACTCACACTAGTGCCATTTGCCTGTTCCGTGCTCAGCACGATTCCCCCCCCCCCCCCCCCCCCCCACTCCCCCCACTGGCCCGTGCTCACACTGCTTGTGGCCTGGGCACACTTGCACCTTGCCTACGTCACCGTGCGCGTTTAGGATTTGGAGCGCAGTCTTGTAGGCTATACGACTGTTTGTGAATATTTTCATCCGGCCAAATTTGCATCAAATATTCCACTTCCACATTAGAGCAACGAGAATCCTTAAACTAAGCTATTGTTTTTTAATATAGCCTTGACGTAATAGGTCGCGGTGGACAGTCTCATATTTGTGCAGCACGCTGTTTATTATTAATATAACGGCCAGTCATCAGACCATACGTACCGGATGGTTTTATACACATCGATCGCTCCATCAAATCCAAGTCAGAACTTTTTGTATGGGCAGAGATCGTTTTTTTAAGTGTCTTTATAAAGTTTCTTGTTGGTGTAGGCTACTGTTTCCTTATCACCGGACCGCGGTGCGTTATTTTGGGTTCGTCTCCACCGCCAAGCTTAAAGGCAGTTATGAAAGCTGACGGGAGGAAAAAGAAAAAAATCACCTGACGAACGTGAGTAAACACGAAAACCTTTTTGCTTTGCTTTCTGCGCTCACCTAATTAGCTCTCTCCCTCTTTTATTAGCCCACACCTAGGCCTACACACACGTTAATTCTCACACATTATAGCTACAAGTCCAAGTGGTGGGCAATTCTGGTGCCGACTAGTAAGGCAGCGGACGTTAACGGACTATGCATCCTTAATAAATTCACGTCAGGAACGCCGCCTGTGCGCTTGCTTGTGCGCGTGTCATCTCATTAGCATCTGTACTTTGGCCACGGCACACCTCTCCCAAGTGTGCCGTGGCCAAGGGGCTGTTCCGTGCTGGAATACGGTTGGCGTGGTCACACTAGGCCAAACGTTCTAGACTTTAGTATGCTAATGAGCTTTGGGCCGCGGCCGCGGCCCTAGTGTGAGTGGCCCCTAACCTACATGGCACGGCCACGGACACAACGATGCGGAACCGCAGCCTTTAGAAAAGTCCGCGGACATTGTTGAGCCCTATGACAACATGACAACATTTGTCATGTGACTGAAGTGGCTGCATTTGATTGGCAAGCTTTTGTAATGTGGTTTTTATTGGTTGAAATAGTCACGTGATAGAGATGTTGGCTGAAGACGTCCCCGGGGAGAGAAATCATGAGAGAAATAGCTCTCGCATGTAATAAATAAAATATATAAAAAAATAAGGTAACGACCGTCACGTAGCCAAATGGAACGGCGTAAAAGTACCGTTCTTTCTTCAAATATTTACTCAAGTAAAAGTAAAAGTATGTTGCAATAAAACTACTCCTAAAATTACAATTTATTCAAAAAGTTACTGAAGTATTTGTAACGGAGTAAATGTAGCGCGTTACGACCCACCTCTGGGGATGACTCGTTCAACTCCCCTTGTGTTTTCCTTTATTCGTCAGTGCATTATTCTGCAACTGACCTATTTCTACTGTATACTGATGCTACTATACTACTTTTGTGACAGTTTTCTGACATACTGTACTTCTAAGATAATATCTAGCGCAGAAAATAGCCCAAACTTAGGAGTTGACATCAGAACAGAGGGTTCTGTTAACCAGAGGGTCAAAATGTTAAAGTTTGTCAGACTGAGGAACAGGAATAGAGTTGATTCTTGATTCAGTTCTGTCTATCCTGTGGGACCCATACAACACACCATGGGGACAGAATAGGGAGTGAATGTTGGACTTAAGAATCAGGGGGCAGAGAGAAACAGATACGGAGGTCAATGAACAATTTTATAAGGTGATAATATGTCAATGTTGTGTTTACAGCTCGTTGCACTGCCCTCAAGCAGTCAAAAAATATATTATTCCAAGTGAAATTTTGATCATATTATCAATCCATAAATACCGTTTATCTGTATTATCTTTGAATTCTTGACAGAAATAGGTTCCGTAAAACCTCTCGCATGGATCTTTTAACATCTCATAGTAACACTACTTTGTTTTATTAAAACAACCCTATGCAGCACAATTATGTGCAGGGAGTGATGACAGTGTGTTAATGTTAGACAATATACCTGCATTAACAGAGACCCAACATTCCCCCAATCAACAAGCACTTGGCGACGTCTTCCCTTTTTACGGGGAGAAACTTTGATCAGACCCTGTCTTTAGATTGGCGGCCATTTGCCTTAACCAGTTGGGTTGAGCATAATGAGTAAATAATGATTATTTCCTACATCTTTTACGTACTATACAAACTTAATTTCTAAACAGAGATCCAAAAATTCAACACACAAAACATTATTTTGCTCTGCTGATGTTGCTTGTGATTAATGCAGTTAACCGTCATGGCAATTACCTTTTAGTCTTGTAGTCTGACGATGATGAACTCACTTCATGAAACAGGCCCGAGGTCTATTCCAATCAGTGTTTAAAGAAGCAGCCTCGGAATGACAACACACTCACACAAGCAATTGTATATCTACTCCAAAACACATCATGGCTTCTAATGTGTCGGGTTTGTGGTACAGCAATTTCACAACCAAATAACTTGCAGGAATGATAAGAGTTTCATTATTTCACGAGCAAATCACAGGCAACAAGCAGCATCATTCATAAAAAAAATATTTCAATATTTCACCTAGTTTAATTTAGGTGTTCAACAAAGCAAAGGAGAGATGGAAGACAGGAGCAAGAAATAATGGAGAAGGTGGGTATAAATACACATAGAAAGCAGCACTCCAAAGGATATTGCTTTTAGTTATTCTAGTTGTGTGCTAAAGTCTGTGTTGTGCAATTTTGAAAAATAAAATCTAAATCAAAACAACAATGCAGGAATAAAGGGCCTGCCCTAAGGTTCCATCTTACACTCCAGCTGAAAATAATATGATATTGCTATGTTATTTTAGCTTTGAAGCCTACCACAATGGCCTGTGCTAAATTCAAATCCAATGTTAACTCTAATCAGTTTTTAAGACTACAGCAGTGAGAATAATTGCATAATTGTGGTTATTATTGTCTGGTTTTTAAGAGCTTATTTCTGTGTTTGCAAACTCACCAGACACCATCACTTTAATTATGTTGATGCGACCAGCTTGATAAAGTTGTAATAAAAGCTCATTTAAATATTGTATGTTTATATCCCTGCATTACATTTTTGTAAAGCTTATGATGATATTCTTTGTTGTTGGTATTGCCTCATAGAAAGGAGTGCATTCAAATCCATGAAGATTTTGTAATTAGAAGTTTGTGTCGTTTTTTAACAAAATTGTATAATATAACACAGGTGTTGCTGTTATTGTGTCCACCCCCTGTGCAGTATCAAGCAAATTATCATCCAAAATAACAGCTGCTGTGTTTCACTTGCCTATTAAGCCATGGCCTTGGACACACAAACAGCAGTTAAGTGCATAATCAACAAGGCCAAAACACCCAAATTAAACATTTCATTCTCTATTTACGCCTCCTATTTTTCCACTGATCATTCAGCCTTGTACACATTAAAAGCACAAAGCACAGAGGCTTATGAATGACTACGAGATGAAGAAGTTAAATTGATGAAAATACAATGGGGTTGAGGAATAGGCCTGTGGTATAATCACAAACAAAAAGCAATTTTTGTTTAGGTCAGGGGCAGCACATTGTTTAGCACAGCAGGAAGGTCCTGGTATTGAACGCGGATGTATTAAGATAACTGGATACTTTATTTTAAAATGGCATCCCATTCAATTCAATTAAAGGTTTTTACAAGCAACCCTGTCCCCAAAACTTTCTATTAAACGGTCACACAATGTTCTTATTTAACAAAGTATTCCATTTGTTTTTCCTACAATATGTTAAAGGGGGTCGCTTGAAGTGATGAACCTACAGAGAATTATCACTGGAATCTGCAGAGCTCCCCTGCTTTAGTTTTATCTCACAGTTTACCTGTCCGGCCCACAACTGTACTGTTTTGGTTCAGCCTCACCACTCTTACAGCATCTTTAGTATCTATATAGCAGGCAGCTGTTTAGGGGAATATTCCTTGTACACACCCTGCTCAGCAGCAAACAGCAGACTGATTGAGGCCACATGTACACGGATATGTTAAAAAACAAATACCCATACACACGGATATGTTAAAAAACAAATACCCATACACACAACAGTGTTTGAGAGTATCTCTCCGTACACATGCCCATGCAAAAAACTATTGAAAACGCTGACAGTTTAAGTTTTCAGATGTGATGTTTGCAAGTGGATAGAAAGCCAAACCGCACAGAAAGAAATACAATTAAGAAATACCTGTGTACGTGTGCACATTGGAGAGCATTTAGTACCACAAGACAGTGAATATGAGACCTAGATTTCAGACTTACAATATTAGATATTAAATATTATCATTGCAGGTTTAAGGTTAAGCGGAATCCTTGTCTTGATTTAAAGGTTCAGTGTTTATTTATTGGCATTTTTTAGAACAGACTTGGTAGAAATGGAAAATAATATTCATAAATCTAGATCTCCAATACATCTTCACTTCATCAGTTGATATTGTGGAAATACTTGAGGCTTGAGGTGGATGATGCCATAGTGACTAGGTTCTAGTCTTTGAAGCCCACCATAGCTTTTGTTTAAATTGTATTAAAGTAGCAAGGTAGTGTTGCAATGTAGAATATCACTGCTAAATTAAATACCCCGATATCACACACTAAACTTTTAAAATAGGTCTAAATGTTTTTGGGTTAGACACAGTTGTAACCAGGCACCTGTGCCAAAGTTGCTTTTTTAGGCCCATAGAGCATGCTAATTATAATCCGTTCCATGCTGAGTGGACTGCCTGTACACATGAAGATGAAGTTATTCACTTATTTGGCTCAATGAGACATTATAGCTCAAATTCTGATACACAAAACAATAATTTTGGGCTGTTTGCGATCCACATAAACATTTATGATTTGTTCTTAAAGAGGACCTATTATGCTACTTTTCTGGTCTTAATTTCTTGTTTTACACTGCTATAGAGCAACCTGACACGAATCACATCACAAAAAACTATGTAGATTTTCGGGAAGCTCTTTCTCTTATTTTGGCGATCCAGCACATCCTGTCAACACTTGAGTGTGTGTGCTTCGGCTCCCTCCGCCTGTGCTTCGGCCATCTCTCCGCTCCCCTCCCCCCCCTCCTGCAAACCCCACTCCGTTGTGATTGGTTACCTTCCTTCCGGAACACTTTCAGTGGCGGAAAGCGCGAGCATGGACCTATAAGGGCGCGAGGCAGACGCGAACAGGGAAGTGACAGCATTACCATACATGGAAACATCCGCGTGGAGACGTCACAAAGTTTTATGCGACGTCACAAATTATGAAAGGGTAGACCGCTTTGAACACGTGACTTCTCGACTGGCTAGAATAGTGTTTAGTGCTCTGCACAGACACCCCAGACGGTCAGCAGGGAATATGTCGAAATGCATGTAAGTCATTATTTGATAATTTAGTATGGTTAAGCATGACTATGAATCATCATAACAACGTTTATACAGTGTCGTGCGAAAGTTTGTGAACCCCTTGAGCCTTTTGGAATTTTATTTATGTTAACCATTATTAATTCATTTTTTTCAATACCAGTATTTTTTATATGAAATAACAGATGTTTGTTTATCAATTCAACATTTTTCTTTTCCAGAAATCAATTGTTAAAATAGATAAAACAAATTATTTGACAAATGTTGTATGTGCAAAAGTTTGTGAACCCTGAGCTGCATTGCTTAAATCGAGCAAGGTAAACACAATCAGATGGGCCAAAATGATTGATGAAATAGACCAATGTAATGAGAGATCTTTAGGGAAGAAATTGGGCGCCACTAGATAAAACACGGATAAAACCAGGTCAGTTTAGGCCCACCAAACTGAACCCATACAGGTCAGACATGCTAAAAGGGTAAAAAATCTCAGAAGATCTCAGGAATAGAGTTGTGATGCTGCACATTTGTCTGGGGACAGCTATAAATTAATTCAAAAAAAGTTTGAGCTCCATCGGTCCACCGTGAGGCAAATCATCTACAAATGGAGAGCTTTAAGAGTGACTGAACATCTGCCTAGAAGTGGACTTCCTTCAAAAATATCTTCAAGCGCCACAAGAAAAGTATTTTTTTAGTTAAAAGCCAACCCACACATTACATCTAGTGATTTGCAGACCTCTCTTGCAACATCTGGGACAGATGTGCATGGTTCCACAATAAGAAGAAAACTCAGTCAACATGGCTTTCAAGGGAGGGTTGCTGAAGAATCCTCTGCTCTCAAAAAAGAACAAAACTGCTTGTCACAGCTTTGCCAGAGAGCACCTGGAGATACCTGAAGTCTTATTCTGTGGACAGATTACTCCAAAATTGATCTGTTTGGTCATAACCAAAACCGCCATGTTTGGGCAAAAACGCAACTCTGCCTACCACCAACAGAACCTTCTCCCAAGTGAAGAATGGTGATGGCAAATGGTCTGCAAATCTCCAGATGTAATGTTTGGGTTGGCTTTTACCTGAAAAATCCCTTTTCTTGTGGTGCTTGAGGATATTTTTGAAGGAAGTCCACTTCTAGGCAGATGTTAAGTCACTCTTAAAGCTCTCCATTTGTAGATGATTTGCCTCACGGTGGGCCGATGGAGCTCAAACTTTTTTATACGAATGTATAGCTGTCCCCAGACAAATGTGCAACATCAAAACTCTATTCCTGAGATCCTCTGAGATTGTTCCCCCTTTGAGCATGTCTGACCTGTATGGGTTCAGTTTGGTGAGCCTAAACTGACCTGGTTTTATCTTTGTTTTATCTAGTGGCGCCCAATTTCTTCCCTAAAGATCTCTCACTACATTGGTCTATTTCATCAATCAGTTTGGCCCACCTGATTGTGTTTACCTTGCTCGATTTAAGCAATGCAGCTTAGGGTTCACAAACTTTTGCACATACAACATTTGTCAAATAATTTGTTTTATCTATTTTAACAATTGATTTCTGGAAAAGAAAAATGTTGAATTGATAAACAAACATCTGTTATTTCATATAAAAAATACTGGTATTGAAAAAAAATTGTTAATAATGGTTAAAATAAATAAAATTCCAAAAGGCTCAAGGGGTTCACAAACTTTCGCACGACACTGTAGGTCATAAAAGTCAAAAAGCATCATAGGTCCTCTTTAAGTTGCTTTGATTGTTAATGTAATGGAAAAATTTATTTGGAATTCAAATGGTGTCCACTACACCACAAACGCAACAGAGCCAAGTGTTGTTCCTAGGGTCCTGGTTTCAAACCTGCCAGCTGGCAGAGCCGGTCTTTGTGGGGTTTGCATGCCCTTCCTGTGTCATGGTGGGTTTCCATTGTTCTCCCACAGTCCAAAGACCTGCAGGTTAGGTCCATTGCAAGCTTTTGAAACACCCACGTGATTGTCTGTCTTTACTGTTTGTGCTAACTCTGTGACTGACCTGTGAGCTGTACATGGTGACTGAACAGGGTAAGTGTTTTCACAATGCATGAATGTGATCTGTCAAGAAAAACATTGTTTACATGCGTTTTGAACACATCGACCATTGCACATGATCCTTGTTGCAGAGTCTGACCATGAGAATCAAGATACAGGCAAGTATCAATGCTTCTCACCAAATTGTATATTTGATTTCAATAAGCTGTTCATTAAGGTTTTTTCATTTCACAGTGTTCTATACATTTTGTACTGTTACTCATATTGAACCATGAGAGGTTGTGTTTTTGATGCAGACTCATTAGATTTTCAGATACTTTTTCATTAAATGATATCATATTGGAGTAATGAAGAGAAGCAATACCAGCCATACTTTAGTTTATACATTCAGTGCTCAAGACGGTACAGATGGAGCTACGTATATTGTATACAGTTCTTGCCTTTGATCTAGTTAGTCTCCTATGCATTAGTAATATACCCATTTCTATTGGGAGAACTAGGAAATAGGAAACACATTTCAAAAAAAGTAATTGGTCCTCATGCAGACAAAAACAGCCACACATTTGCTGTCACTATATATATGAATGCGAATGTAATTACCTTGCCTGTGAAGCCCTTCTCCCTCCCCGCACTCTCATATGATTATGTTTTTCTGCCTGTTTTATCTGCAAAAGAAATGTGCTGCTGTGCTGATTAACAAATAACTCTGTGATGAGACCCCCAATGTCCAGTTAGGTGCAAACTACGCTGTGTTTGAACAGAAAGCAGAGGCCTTCTGGGAATAGAAAAAGTGCTAATCAAATAAAATATCTTTACAGCTTGAGGGCCTGATTTTGCAATTAAATAATAAATGTTCATGTTTTTTTACTGAACATCCACACTCACATAATTTCAAAATTAGGATCAACCACAGCAGGTATATGTGTAGCAGGCTATCCAGAGCTACACAGTGTGACTCTTATAATGTAATTAGTCCATCTCTCTAGGAGGGTTTGCTAGCTTTACCTATATGCCAAAGTAAAGTGCAGTCACTTTGATGATAAAAGGGATAAAAAGGCAGCGATAAGGTGGAATGTTGAGCAGAGCGAGGCTGGTGTGAGCCAGCCAGCAGAGGTCTAATTGGATGAAGGAACCCTGTTCCATGAGACGTTCCTTGCAAAGTCTCCTTCCGGAGAGTGCAGAGACATTATGAAAACCTCCCACGCTGCTTTCAGTTGATTCAATTAATTTATTTTTCTTTTAAACTGATGGAAATATTGCCTTCTTTCCAATAAAATATTGACAGCTTTAGCACCGTGACATGGCCTAAAGTCCTCAGCTCTAAGGAATTAATTTTGAATGCATTTGGAGCCGTCACCAGCTCCCGTCACCAGCCCTGCCCTCAACGGGATCTCAGAAGGATGACCAGAAATCACCCTGCCTCCATGGAGGCCCAGCCCAGGCTCAGTCTGTGGTGGAGTGATCTCATTCCCTGCTTCCTTGTTTGGTGTTGTGGCTCTTGTTTTGGGCTGGGAGGAGACTGAGCCTTAACTGATCGCCATGCCTCGACGCAGCTGAGGAAAAACATTGGTTCAAACAATAGGCAGAAGATCAGAGAGGTGGGAGAGTGAATAATGTGTCAGGTGCTCCGAATGAATTAAAGTGCAGAGCGGGGCTGTGGAAGTACCTCTGTGTGAGGCCCTAATCAGTTGCAAACAAGGGAGGGAGAGAGGGGAAAAAAAGCTTTCATTCCTGTAACTAATCATTTGCGGTTTCCCAATGCAGTCAGCCAACCCCAAAGGCAGAGACTAATAAACTGGGAGGCTGTGTAGATTTATAAATGATTAATTAAGGGGCCTCCCACGGGAACGACAGCAGCTATAAGCAAAAATATTAATTAGTTGAGATGAGACTTAAACTAACAGGAAAACATTCCAACCATGTTTGGAAATCACATGGTGGGGGCAGTTTGTTTGACTCTGGGCTGACAAAGGGGACCCTCAGTGTGCACCACTGTGGGGTGAGGGAGGGGGCTCTGTTGAATTTGGCTGGAGGATAATGAAGAGTTACATAGAGTGTCAGACGGAGAGACACACAGGTCCTTAGTATTGAGTTGTAAGGAGAGATGACTGAGTGACTGAGAGGGTTAGGAACGGGTCTGAAATGAGTTCTCGACTGCCTTGAGTACCTCTGTACCCCCCCTCACACAGCTACATTACCATCTCTGGTTGCCTCTCCTCATGCCTGCCCTTCAGGGAGGTCTCTAAAGCCTCTCTCCACTTCTTTTCATGAATGTCAAGATGCTGAGTTTAAAGTCCTGCAGATTAAATGGGAACTGTAGAGTTTATTCTGCATCTAATGAAAGAACTGGGTAATTTCATGCAGAGGATCTCAAAGTCACAATGCTTTCCAACGTCCAGAGCAAAGTTTTCTTCCTATCCACTGGGAGGAGGCAAATGATTTCATCAGTTTTATTGAATGCAGCATCATCCAAAATGATGCTACCTGGGTGACATGACCAAAAAAAGGTGACCCATCCGATTTATGTGGCTGTGATACGGAGCCCCAAGGTATCATGTTGCTAAAACTATTCATGGCCTGTGTCAAATCTGATGGCCGATCTGATCCAGTTTCTCTGTGATCTATCGAGTCACTTCCCAACTGCTAGAGAGCTGCAAAGTCAAACAACAATCTGTCTCTGTGTTTCTTGTTGGCTATTCCATGGACTATCTTTACTGATAAATTATAGCAAACCTCCTATTGTTGGGTAGTACCCACATTAAAACAAGAGGCCAAGACGTAACACATGTGCGTCAGAAATACTGATGCTTTTATTTCAGGAATTTCACAAACCTAAGATTGTTTTTTTTTCTTCAGAAATACAGTATCTTACATCTTACATTTTGAAATTACACATCACGTTCCCAACATATGCCCCCTGTAGTCTGCACTCTTACCAGATTAATGTGGCTAGCCTTCTCATACTTACACATACTGTACATCACAAGGAAAGCCAATGAAAAATAGCCTGCAATGATAATTGCGTTTCCACAAATAGTTTTTTCCTCTTTCAAAAATTGCAACGTAAAAGCAAGACAATGAAACGGAAGTCAACACTGCAATGGGCAGCCAGCATGAAATAGCCTACAAAATAGGAATTCATTTTAAGGACTTTTGTCCTTTTCCAAGGTCTTGGTGATAAGAGCGACAAACACTGTAAACACAAACCTGCCTGTGCCAACTTAAATATTGTCACAGTTGGTATAAATTGGCTCAGCCCTATGGGACAAATAATCACAGCAATACTTTGAAATAATCAGGACCCTAAAGTGACTGCAGTTTGCATCCGGATGAGGTTAACAATCACCTGACTACACTGTGGATGACTCAAACGTAATCTATCCACAGACAAGCCAAAGAGGAATCAGCCCTGAAGTGACTGCATCAAAATTCCCCATATGTCAATCTTGACTTCAGTTTTGTGTGCAGGTTAAAAAGAACCGGCCTGGACTATTTTCATGTTTTCAGCACAGAATCAGATGAAAAGAGTTTGAAATGAAAAAGTAGGGCCAAGTAGAGAGGTAGACATTTCTTTAAGCCATCGTAATTGACTCACTGGAGGGCCAGGCTCTGGTGGCGGTGAGGTGCTTCAGAAGTCAATGCTCCCAGAATCTGATGTCAAGGGTGAATACATGTTTTTAGATTTCATAAATAAATATTTCATTCAACTGTCAATGGCATGTATATGATGGAAGAGAGCCCTTTTCATGTCACTTCGGTTTTTGGATGGGTTGGTGGTATGTGTGCGAGAAAATTGAGGCTACTAAAGGCTGCCAGCAGGAGTGAACCAAAATAGACCCTGATTTGAATGGAAGCGAAAGAGATGAACTGTTTTTTTCCCCTCTCCTGATATGATTGCTGAGGGTGTCCGGCAGAATTGGAGTGACGTTTGACGACAATTAGTTGCGCTGTGACAGGCAGGCCCACATGCAACACAAAGAAGACTCAGGCCACTAACTTCACAGGGAATCAGACCACCACACATGTAAGCCACATCAGAACTCCAGACAAGATACTGCAAGGCAATATACAGTATATTGTAAGAGTTAAGAATATGAGGATGTGCATATTCAGGTCCAATATGAGACACAAAAATAGTAAACTTCCAAACATGCCTGTCAAGCTGAAACATCATACTGATGTAAGCAACAAGTCCTCCATACCAAAAGAAATACGGCACACAAACATTGTCTGTGAATGCCTTCTGAAACCTCTACTTCTGTCATAATTGACATGGAAACTAGAGGTCTTTGATAGTTATAAGTAAACGTTGTTGGTCTTCATAATTTTCAAAAACTCCTCCTCAGGAGTGACAGCATCAGTTGTTGCAGCAAATGCCTTAAAACAGAACATGTTTAACCCTCTGAGACCCACCATTCTAACATTCCGTTTTTCTATATTTTTGTATTTTACTTGATAAAAATCTTATTTTTTACACCAACATTATGTTTTAACATCCAAATGAATCAGCACAACCTCAGGTAATTGTATATGTAACTCAATAAAAACTTTTATGCATTCTAATATGGAATATTGGTCCAAAAAGCTAAAACAAATGAAAATCGTAACTTCAATTTTGACATATTTCATTTAAAAAAAAAGTAAACCATTAAAACGAAAGAAAATCTGAATCTAAAAAGTTGCACACACAAGTTTGTGTTCTGCCAGAAGTTACCAGAGGTTTCTAGCTTCTTCAGTTCTGGAGTTATGCTCATTCTTTTGGGCAGTGTATACAGGCGTTTTTTCTACTAGAAGTGGTAAGATGTGTCAACAGCAGAAGCAAGACCCAGTGTCAGGTAAAACAGAGTTTTAATTAAATTTCACATAATAAACAGAGTATTCTTTGAACAATATGGTTGAAAATATGAACAATATGAATATTATGAACAATATAATGGAAAATATGAATATTATGAACAATATGATGGAAAATATGAACTAAATCTGTAAAAAATATATACATGGTAAATAATCAAATCAATCAATCAATCAATCAATCAATCAATCAATTTAAAAATCTTGTACAAACTATTTACACTACAGTATATACAATCTTGTGTATACAGATCAGCTGTGGTATTCGTCGTGGCAGTTTGTCAACAATGACGACCAGGTCCACGACCCATCCGTCTCCTACCTGCTGTAGTAGGCCTACTGAGCTGAACCACTGACTGCATTGGAGGGCCTCAGGCTGTGATGGATTGACAGGAGCTGCAGGGTCTGCTTCCTCCCTGTAACATAAGAGAATGATCCAATCAACATCTAAAAATATAATCAATCTAGGCAAATAAAACACAGTGATTTTTGTACTTACTAGGTCTGTGTTGTTGGAGTAAAAACAGTATATGCTATCTGTAATCCAATAACACATTTCCATAGCCTACTAAAACTCTGTAGCCTGTATATTTAGAACTGAAATTAGATCATTTTTACCTTGCTCCACTATTCAAATGAATGTATCTCTGTTCTTATAAAAATCCTGTCTCCAAATCGATGACTTTTCCCAATAGTGTTTTACTTGTCATGTTATAGGTGTTCTGACATGAACGTAAAAAACTTAGGCTAAGTGTTTTTACAATAAGAGTTTTTATGATTTTTATGGTTATAATTCTGTTTCTGAACCTGACCAAGAACCACCCCGTAAAAGACGCTTTGCTGCGCATCCCATCTCAGTGCCAGTGCGATTATCATCCACCCGCACTCAGCGAGCACACGTCACTGCCACACCCCCACACATCAAGTTGATTTGCCATGTAGATAAGGCTACGATATCACACTCTCCCAGTTGCTCTTACACGCAAAGCTACTTTTTCCACAATCACATCCCATTATTATCCATTATTAGCCTATATGGATCTCACTGTTCAGTCTTCTAAAATGAACGTATTTTCTCGCTGTTGCGCCGTCTTATCTGCGCGGATAAACTTGCCAAAACACAGACAGTGATTTGGAGTGAAAATAAGCTTGCGGCCAAACGACGACCAGAATATCCATGATTTATAAAGCTGATAATTGTCTGTTTTGGCTCTGGGCACCGTTAACTTTACACACCCTCCCCGCGCGCCTCTATCTCTCTCCATCTCTCTCTCTCTCTCTCTCTCTCTCTCTCTCTCACACACACACACACACACACACACACACACACACACACACACACACACACACACACACACACAAACAAAGCGAGAGACGTCTTTTGTTATAGAAAGGTTGTAGTCCTTCACAATGTTGATGCTTTCATAAAAGAATATGCTAGCTAGGCTACTTACTTTTTATCCTGAAGAGGATCAATCCCGTCTCCAAACTGCCGCTCATCTTCGGAGCAGCAGGACACCGGGGCCGAGTCCTCAATGTCCTCACCGGCATCCTTGTCAAAAAGATACTCATATACAATCCGTGTACCTTCCGTTCAATCCATATCCGTTTGGAAATCAAAACAGGAAAAACGAAAAGTGACCTGTTTTTTTAATAATCATCCTCTCATCTACATTATGTATTTTACTAAAACACGTTTTTATCAATTTTTAATCACATTTCATGACCAGGATATCAAATATGAGAATAATGGCCTAAATGTTGATTTTGAAAAATACATGTTTCAATTTAGTGAAAGAAGCGCTCAGAGGCGAACTTAACCATTGCGCAAAGGTAGGTAATTGCCTTGGGTCTCATAGCCTAATCATCTAATAAATGTTTGTTTTACTCTTCATTCATTAGGCCTAATCACCGATTACGTGCGGATACGTCAGCATCGCACTGGGAACTGAGGGACACACCCTACATTATTGATAATGTTATTGATACTCGTGATCAGCTGAGGCATGAGCCCCAGTGCAGACAGCTGCATATGAAAGCATTTTTATTGGTTAGGTCCACGAGAGAAAATTGCGTCTGAGACGATCGTCGTCTCTGTCTCTCTTTTTTCCCTGTCTTCACTTCACTTGCCGAGTCAAAGTGTGTGTGTGTGTGTGTGTGTGTGTGTGTGTGTGTGTGTGTGTGTGTGTGTGTGTGTGTGTGTGTGTGTGTGTGTGTGTCGAGGAAAGAAGAAACTTGTCGAGGCTATATTTTGTACACGTTTAGGCTATAGGCTATCTGAATTGAGCTTTTTGTAAAATAAGGCTCTTGATGGTAGCCTATGAGACAATGACATAGCAGCCTTTGGCAGCCAGCCAAAATATGTTTCCCCTCTCAATAAAGATTAAACATTTGGTGGTTTGTCCCGTTTTGATCTGGATCAATAGCTGTATGTCTGTCGCTGTTTAGATCATGCCTCGTTTCCTCTGAGCAGCACAGTTCGGTTCGGCACGGTTCGGCATGGGTTATCCTACTAGATCTGCCATGCGTTTCCACTACCGACAAGAGGCTTTAGCCTACTTAAAAGACGGAGATAGCCACGGTCAGAAAACAGTCTATGGGTCCGAGCCATCATGGCTCTGGCCGCGCATAGCTCGTGGCATTGTGGCAGCGGGACACAGTTTAACCCGCTGATTAATATAAATTATTATTTGGAACTTCAAAAATGAAAATGCACATTTTTTACATTTTCTGTTTGTCTCCTTTCCCATTATCGTATGTAAAGGGCGACATGGAAAATAAACAATAAGAAATGGCAATCAATTCATGTTTTACAGGCATATTTTGAATAAAACAGTCCGTTTTTTATTTTTTTTAAATGAAACAAATAATTAAAAAATGAAATCAAACAGTTTTTTTCGTTTTTCGTGTTTTGATTTCCAAACGGATATGGATTGAACGGAAGGTACACGGATTATATACCTCCTCTCTTGTGAATTTACGTTTTGCCTTTTCTCTTTATCATTATTTGGTTGTTGCCTTTTTTTCCCTCTCTCTCTGACTGTCAAACTCCGGTTGTCAAACTCAGCGCGAGCGGACATTGATTCACTCTGATTGGTCAGCCTACTACTAAAGCTGTGATGTCATTTAATGTAGCCAATAGGAGTGTATAAAGTACTAGACGTCACTAGCTAAGATGGCGACTGAAGATAAATCTATAAATCATTTGTTTACTGCAAGACAGTGAGGGAGACGTAACTCTGCCTCTTGCTACTTAGTGCATACTCTGTGCATTCCACCGGTTATACCGCGTTACACAAAACGAAAGTTACGAGGTTAAATCATTGGGTAAATAGTCTTCTCACACAGGTCCTTTTTGGCTTGCTTTTTAGAGATTTTTGTCTAATTGTTAGCTTAAAAAACATCATGTCTTTATCTGAAACCGTCAAGGAGATATGACGCTCTAAAGAATATATTGTATGTCGGAGCGCCGGCGCTCCCGTGGGCATGATAGAGTTAAGGTCAAGTGACAAAGCCCTCTAGTGGGCTAACCATGAGCAGTAATTATGACAGGTGTAAGGAAGGAGTCCAGGTGCTTACGTAACGAGACCATGTAGGTAGAAGGTTGGTGTTGATGGGTGTGGATAGGTCAAACAAAATATCCTGACTTTAACACAGGAGATAGCTGTTTATCTCCCATTTTACTGTAAATAGAAAGTCAACATTTTTTTTAACATAAACATTACTATCTGACCTCAACCATGACAACAAGGCTCCTCTGATCTTAAAGAGGACCTATGATGCTTTTTGACTTTTATGACCTATAAACGTTGTTATGATGATTCATAGTCATGCTTAACCATACTAAATTATCAAATAATGACTTACATGCATTTCGACATATTCCCTGCTGACCATCTGGGGTGTCTGTGCAGAGCACTAAACACTATTCTAGCCAGTCGAGAAGTCACGTGTTCAAAGCGGTCTACCCTTTCATAATTTGTGCCGTCGCATAAAACTTTGTGATGTCTCCACGCGGATGTTTCCATGTATGGTAATGCTGTCACTTCCCTGTTCGCGTCTGCCTCGCATCTGCCTCGCGCCCTTATAGGTCCATGCTCGCGCTTCCCGCCACTGAAAGTGTTCCGGAAGGAAGGTAACCAATCACAACGGAGTGGGGTTTGCAGGAGGGGGGGGGAGGGGAGCGGAGATGGCCGAAGCACAGGCGGAGGGAGCCGAAGCACACACACTCAAGTGTTGACAGGATGTGCTGGATCGCCAAAATAAGAGAAAGAGCTTCCCGAAAATCTACATAGTTTTTTGTGATGTGATTCGTGTCAGGTTGCTCTATAGCAGTGTAAAACAAGAAATTAAGACCAGAAAAGTAGCATAATAGGTCCTCTTTAACAATTTTTGTCCCAAACCCTGATGTTTTCTTTGACCTAACCAAGTTATTTTGTGCCTTTACCTTATCAAACCTTAAACCAAAACACTTTTTGTCATATCTCCTCAGTGTTCGCTGTCCGTACCTACCTGTGTGTGTGCTGAAAAAAAGTCTGAGGTTTATTCACAGCCCAGGCTCTGTAAACGGGTATGAATATGAAGGGAGTCGGACTGAGACCGTCAACACTTCTCCAACTAAGCAGTTACAGGCAGCGTTCTTGATGTTAGTACCAACAATCTTATTGGTCAGTTAGTAAGCCATGACTGCTGTTGCCAAGGGAAGGCGTGTCTGTAGGCAGAGCCTCTGAAGGAGCAGGAAGGGACGAATGTATTTGTTCTGGTGATCAGTTCAAATATTAACATGCTTTCTCTGGAATGCTTTGCTCCACCTTTAAACTGTTGTCACATCATAAAGGAAAATGATGTCATCCTGCTGATTGGGGAACAAAATCAAATAACACTTTCATGTGTCTTTCCCGAGGGCATGGACAAACAACATATGAATGCCAACTAGCATCTAGAAGCACAATAAATTGTCATACAAATTGCGGCCTACATACAAAGAATCCCAGGAGATATCAAACAATGGAAATTACATAAATATACACACACAACCTCACATGAACACAAATATACAAAAAAATTACAAAACAAACTGAAAAAAACCTACACAATGTTGTAACATCCATGTTCGCTTACAAATTACACATCACAATTCACCCCAAAGGTGTTGGATGGGGTTGAAGTCTGTGTACACACCATGGACATTGATCTACAATCACAAACTGTTACAAAGTTGGAATTTCACTGTTTCTCTGTCTAAACTATCATTGCTTGTGTTTGCATTTAGAAGTCTCTAGCCTAAACTGTGAAAAACAGCTTCAAATGAAAAGCACACAAACGCATGTGGTCTATGGCGGCCTGGTGTACATTCATAATGCAAAACAAACACACTGTTTTAATAAGTCATCATTATAATGCCCTACAGTATCAGGAGAGATTCAGTCAAAACTGTATCAGCAGCACTGGCCTGTATTTACTTTGTCCAAGTTCAAAAGGTTGCTGCAACACTATACTGTATTTAACAACACACACACCAGAGCATGCTGGTGTTGTGTGTGTAATGTAAATGTTTGTGTCTTGAGTATATTGCAGGTGGAAGAAATGACTTCAGGAGCTAAAAACAAATTTAGGCAATAATTGAATTGTAGCATAAAATTGCTCCTGCAAATAACCATGAGCCATTATGTGAACACATTCTCTCCCCTTTCACCAAGAAACCAAACCTCAGGCAGACAAAAACAATGTGCATGCATGAAAGCACACAACACACGCACGCGCACACTCGCAAGGTGGGAGAGACCTTTGAGGGGTTTCACAATAGCACATTTATCTGCAAAATTAAAAATGGTGATTGATCCATGGAATATCAACGGTCAACAGTGTTTTTCATTAAGTTGTGAAGGGGAGTGAGGGGAGGCATACTGGTGGAAGAAAGAGAGCAGGAAGGGAAAAGAGCGAAAGCTTTATTTAATGCTGATCCTGTACTTTAAAAAGGCCCGAAGAGAAATGTAAATACTAGACTCCAATAACACGACAGAACACTAATCATATTTACAAACTATATTAAATCTGCCCATTGTGTTTGCCTTGCTGAGGATTGGCTACCATGTAATTGTCATTGTTACCAGTGTTGGCTTATGGGAAAATTTAACTGCAGTGATATAAGGCGACTGGTAGGATTATTATTACTTTATTATGACCCAGTATATGTTTATTAAAACAATTTGTCATGCAGAACAGGAGCGGGGAATGGAAACATTAAATCCTGCTCCACTCTGGCCACAGAAATGAGTTACAATAAAATGAATGGTGGGGAGGCCTGGGCTGACACCAGAGTGGTACGTAATAACCCGCTGCTTCGTTTCATTTGCCGATCATTTCCTGTTGGGCCCTCACCATTAAACATACATGCTGGGTATTATTGAAATAGCCCTGCGACATCCATTGTAGTGCAGGATGTGTGTGCATGTCTGTGTGTGTGTTCCTTTCTGTGTGGCGGTGTATGTGCTCGCACGTTTGTGTGTGTGTTTTGGCTGGAAACGAAACACGGCTTTTATGTGGCCGGGCATTTGATCTTAAAAACACCGGCGTCATGGCAATATGCCACGGTGTGTTTGTATTTCTGTGTTGTTATGAGAGGAGAGATATTAGGACAGAGAGGCAGTAAGGCTGGTATCTGAAGTCTTAGTAGGAGGCATCATTTCACTGAGTGCCTGGGAGGGGCAAGATTAGTCTGTCAGTTCTGTCTAAAAGGACTTTGAGGCTATAGCTACAGGGATGCGGCAGATGTTTAGCCAAGGAGTGAAGTGCATTTACACTGAACAATGCCCTTAATTCCCCATGCGGTTTGGTGTTTGTGAAGACTGCCATGGTAAAGTGTGGACTGATTATATATGCATTTACATACATTCACAAACAAGTGAATGGAAATGCTCTTACACAGATAACTGGGAAATAAGGGTTGTGAATAGCTACCACGATCAAAGCTCGGAACTATTACTCTATGAGCAACCACATATCCAAAGTTTGTGTTTAAGACATACAACTGTATCTGCTCTTTGCCTGTAAACATCTGTTGATAAAAGCATGAGCGATTTGGTAAATGTCACCTACCAGTGTTGTACAGGAGTGTGCAGGTATAGGTGCCATACTCTGCATACAATGTCTGACATGTTTGTAAAAGGTTGATAAAACCTGGCCTAATGCTCAATACCAGCACTGTGTTATTGTCAGGTAAATACAGTGTATATCTCATAAAATTGGCCCATTAGAACATAACGTGTCCATGATTTGAACTGAGTGTGATTCTGTGTGCGATAAGCATTCTCTTACATAGGTCTTTCAGTTATGTTGGCATTGCTATGCAGTTTATTATTACAGTAGCAGGGTCCTTTATATGCTCTCTCTCTCTCTCTCTCTCTCTCTCTCTCTCTCTCTCTCTCTCTCTCTCTCTCTCTCTCTCGGGTGAAAATAATTGGTCACAGTAATAAGATAGGATCCATCGGATGCCATTCTAAATAGCCTTATCAAATCTCTGGTCTGTGAATCTCAGAGTATTGTGTTGTGTTTTTTTGTGTTTCTTTCGCCAGTTATTCCAACAAAGCCTCAGCTTCCTTGGAAAAGTTTTTTCCTATTACACAGGATACACAAATAAACCAATGCTACCCTCTAATTCCTCAATAATTAAAAAATAAGCCTGTGCTCACCATTACACAACTCTGTGTTCTCGATGGGCTCCAAGGCCTCCAACGGCTCACCAAAAAAAAGTAGGAAACCTTTGCTGTTGTCAGCTGAAATTGCTTCCATATAAATTGTTTGACAGAATAATACAAGTTAGATGACCCGGTCAGAGACCCCTCTTTAAAAGCACCATGTGGTTTGTTTGACATTAGCCCCTTTAAAAAAAAGATCACATACATTCCTGTAAAGTGTGTCCACAACACAATGTGCATTAGTGTTATAACTATGGTGTTCTTAATATACATCATGCAAACTATCTTAAACCAATTTTTATATACTATACTCTGGACCATAAGTGATCCACGGTAATACATAATCTGAAGGCTGAAAGTACACATTGTTATTTTGGCTGTCCCATTTTTCACAAATGTATTGTCAAAAAAGTGGTGGTAATCATATGGACAATTAGTTTTTAAGTGAGGTCGTAGTGCTCAGTCCTCGTTTCCTAACGTCTATACTGGCCAGCCCTCATCAGTTCACTGTAGCTCCCTCCATTCAAAGCCTCTTATGGCCACATTAATGCAACTAATTACCATGTCAATCACAAGTAATGCTTATTAATTGCCCCGCAAAAAGAGGCAATTTCAAACAGTGAGTAGTGCCTTTAAAAGCCCACTGAAAGGCTCACTGTAGAGTAGGTTATGAGAGAGCGAGCCATGTTTCAGCCCTACTGCTGGCATTAGTCAATCTGCTGTCCAGATGTCTTCCACAGGTGACAGCTGCAATAGCCTAACAAGCAAATTAATCACAGGGCTTTTGTGGCGCTTCATTTTAGGGAAACTCATTTCGTTTCATAAAAGGCTTCATCTTGTGTGAAAAATGACAAATTGCGACCATGGAGGGATGTGGAGGACCAAGCAGCCGGCTCTCATTTCTGTACCATGCCTGCAAGGAACTAAAGAATAGAGAGGAAGAGAGATAGAGCAAAGGCAGAAAACTGGGCCAGAACCAGTGACGCAGTAATGCAGCCCAGCTCTGCACCCCGTGGGCTCAAGTTCTGACGAGCATCACAGGTGGCTTGGTCAGATTAAAACCACGCTTGGTTATAGGAAGGCTTTGAATGAGGGGATGCAAACTGTGGCATGTCAGTCATTGTCCTAAAATCACAACATAGAGGACTGGACTGAAAAAATCTGGCCCAACAAGGGTTCCAAGGCAGGGAGTCTTTCTTTTGATTCAAGCCCATATGGTTTGTTGTTTATTGTTGTCTTTGGTTTATATTATATAATGTTTTATTATCTCACAGTTGAGTGGCAGATTTGTGTAATTTGGGAAAAATGTGTTAACCAATAAAGAAGCAAAAGTGTAGAGTATGATTCATTTTAGCGCATGCAGTCCAGCCTACAAGTTTAATATTCAGTTGATGACATGTGTATAGAGTGTAACAAAACTGTTCTTTCAAGAGGAAAAAACAGAATGATTAATTTAACTTTAACCTAAATTAACCTTAACCATAGCAATGTCAGATGCGAAAATAGCAAAGGCACTGACAAATGATTTCCTGCTATAGGGACATGATTTCAGAAAAACAAAACTGCTGAGGGAAATTACAAACCATGAGAGATTGTTAAGAATTTAATCCATTTAGTTGAACAGAACTGGCTCCAGGATGTACTCCACTTCTTGAATCATAAATGGAATGTGGTGTCTTTATAATATATTTAAACAAGCAGCCGAACTGTAGAAATATTTTAATGGCAGAACATCACCTATACCTAAAGGTATTTCAAACCAAAGTATGGGAAATTGAAAACTTACAATGGCCACAAAGAACCAACAAATTAAACTTTTTGGATTTAAAAGCTTCAGAAAGCCATTAATACAAAAAGGAGATAAATCCTTGAAAGCCGTCCAACAAAAACTGTAATTATCATTGTCAGTAGAAAAGAAAAGAGCACAGGGAGGCAAGAGGATTACACTCCCTCACAAGAGAGGAATGTTCTGTGTTTATTTCTCTTCATTTGTTGAAAGAAATTCAGGGGTGACAGATGTCAGCAACACTTTATAATTTAGCATAATTATCATGTTCACTCTATTTTATTGTATTCCACCTTTCATTCTTCAAATGCGTACGCAAACTTGCTGTGATTGCAAAGAAATGCATATTCCTGCACTTGAATGTTTGACCATGGGACAGAAAGGAGGTCTTTTGCTCAGTGGATTAACAAAGGCAGATTCCGTCACAATACAAATAATGTGT
This sequence comes from Hyperoplus immaculatus, assembly GCA_949357725.1. Taxonomy (NCBI): domain Eukaryota; kingdom Metazoa; phylum Chordata; class Actinopteri; order Uranoscopiformes; family Ammodytidae; genus Hyperoplus; species Hyperoplus immaculatus. Next base: position 17,361,336 of record OX442349.1, on the reverse strand, counting down.
TGCAGTACTGTATGATCAAAGAAAATGTTCATTGAATTTATCTTTTGTGAAGTCTTCAACAAAATGTCTCAGTCAATCTATGCCTTTGCCAGCATTTCTTAAAGATGATTCAGTGAAGATGTTTACGTCTATGAAGAGTTCATCAGCCTTTTATAAAAACTTAAGTTTTCTGTTAAAAAAAACATTTAACTTTCATTGACTTTTGGCCCCGAAGTCATTTTCCTATTAGAATATTTGAAACAATTTTTAGTCTTCGCACAATTGAAAAGATAAATCTAAAAAGGTTGCGATTGAGTTAAAAAATGTTCTTAAATATAGTGAAGTTTGGTGAACTAAGAATCCACAAAGGTTAATAAAGTTGTACTTAATTATTTTTAAAGTAAATGTATTTGTTTCCACACCGAGGGCAGTAAGAGCAATTTCCTTCAAGAACTTATATGTGTAACATCGGCGTCACACTCCTATTGAGATTTTTCATCCATTTTCAAGGTGATGTTTTACATGCAAGTTAACCTTCTTGTCTATCAATCATACCTTAATAATGGGAAAATGGAACGTATACAAGGACACGTATGTTAAACAAATTTGTGTTGTTTAAATATCGCCACCTAAGAAGTTCAAGGAGGGAACAGTCTAGTGATGGCTTGATCTTGCCTTGCAAATTACATGGGGACAATGGGGACCCCCGACCCTGACGCCCAGGTGCAATGCCTTTCATGAGACTCAGGGTGTATTCACACATGGAAAGTCTGTTAGTTCACTTGCTTTGGTCCAGACCAAATAGAATTTAGATATTTTTTTGTTGGTGTGGTCCACTTTCATATTGCCCCTTTTGCAAGTGAACCAGCATTACGAAGCAAATCCACACGTGATCATTGGACAGACATTCTGGGGTGGAGAGAAGCAGGAAGAACGAAGTAAAAACTGCGAAATATATCATTGATATAAAATGGGGTTAAAAATAATAAAAAAGGCCTACATCTAGCCTATAAATAAAGAAGAAAAACATCAAATTATTGTTGTTTCATATGGTTATAATATGTAGCCCTATGTCAATGCCACGTTATGTGGCTTGTAGCCTACGATGTGAAACATAATTTTTACTGTATTTTTGCTGCTGGACGCACGGCTCGCGAGAAGAATAAGCTCAAACTGACACACAGCTGATTTAGCTCTGTATCAGCTGGGTGTCAGTTCGGCGCAGCTCAGCTTCAAACTGACACGGGGATAGTTGACGGTCCCGTTAACATGGGAATAAAAATAAAAACACACACTTCATGCAAAGCGCAGCGTGAACCTGTTGGCACTGTGCCCGAGACGCTACCCTCTCCAGCTGATCGCTGAACACATCAGCATGTCACACGTCTCTATCAAGTAATATTTTCGCTCGGGGCTCCCGGTCAAACCTAATCTTCCTAACAATGGCGACAACAACACTTTCCCATAATGTGAAGCTGACGGCGATTTATTAAAAAAGAAAAGAAAGAAAAAGCGCAGTGCTTCCTGGAATTGGGTCGGATTGAGTCCGGCCGAATTCACACCACAAACGAACTGCAGCAGAGTGCGCTTGGAAGCGCATCGAGACCACCTCTTCAGCTGGGTCTCGGAGCGCATGTTTGGTCCGCTCCCGAGTGCGATTGCTGTATTCACACCTGTCTGAAAGATGCGCACCGAAGGCGGAAGTGCACCTGAGTTTGTTTCAACCGAACTAAACACGGCCTGTGTGAATACACCCTAAGATACAGCCAACCTCTGACTCTTTGATGTCGTACCTCTGGCAGATATGCCCTTATCAGGACCGCCTGTAGCATACATCTTCCAACAGCCAAACACACATAGAGAAAAAAGGGCCCTAAATAGTGTGATGGGTAAAAGTCTTAGCACAGGTGTCTGTTATGTATAATCAGCTGAAGCGCAGTTGTTCTGGACACTGTGTGGTTTTATGTTTGTTAAATCCCCTAGTGGTGTTCGATGACGTGGTCCTAATGAAAGATTCTTAAGCGAAGAGGAACAACTGACCCATGGCCATCATCACAAAGACCCTTCCGAGCCAGGATGGGTTGGTAAGGAAAGTGGATCTCCGCGTGATCAAAGAAGGCAAGCCAAAGGTTTACTCTAGACCTGTTACGGAGGTGGTCCTTCTTCTGTCTCCGGAAGACTCTTTAAATTAGTAGGAGTTATATGGAGTCTTTTCAAAGACCCCAGACGGGGAGTGTTCTGGACACTGTGTGGTTTTATGTTTGTTAAATCCCCTAGTGGTGTTCGATGATAGTGCAGCCTGCTATAAAACAGGAAGTAGCCATTTTGAAGTGTCAGTCTACATGTGGCAGTCGAGCGATGATTCCCAGCTCCACAATCTTGTGCCATCCTTCGATCTGGTAGCTGTTAGACGCATTGTCTGTAAGTAAATGTTTAAGTTGGAAGTACATTGACCTAGAAAACCCTTTATTTCCAGCTTTTAGCGAGAATTATGTTTATTTCTCAACACGTTTATTTTGTACATCTGCATGCTATGTTATACCTCATGCTCACCCGTTAGTGTCATTAGGCTTTTTGCTAGCCTCTTAATTCATGTTCATTTGTTAGCATGTTCACTTGTTGTTAGCATAGCCTCCATTTTGTGTCCTTTTCATACTTAATGTAGGATGTATGCTTTGTACACGTACTTCTTCGGAACTGTAATGCCAACATTTATTTTTATTCTTGTGTTACAGTTTTACAATCTACAAGCTTCAGTAAAAATACTCAATACAGAATCCCGTTCTCCTCGAGTTATTGAAGTTCATGTTTAACTGTTTAACTCTAGTGAGAACAGTACAGCAGTCGATCCCGAAATTAATATCCAATCACAAGAGAAAACGCTACAAACCGACACCCGTCTCACTCATGGTATCACTGCCGGTGCACGCCAGAGCGACAGATGGGTGAATGTTTATGTGCCTACAATGGCGGAGCATGGAAAAATCCTTCCCAATGTCTGTTTTGATGGTTTTTATCATGTTTTTATCACACTTATGGATCTGAGATGATGCTAGATAACGCGCTGCTTGAAGACCTCAGTGCATTAATGTGGTGACGTAGGGACGAGCGAGGGGACCGCTAACTGCAGTAACTGACAGGAAGTTAGCTAAAAGAACCATTCCGCTTACAGCACCTTTAACTTTTAACTATTTATTAACATTTATTTATACTTAGTCGGTTTCTGAGCTCATTTAGTTTCTCAATGGGGGTTGTCTTGGAGTAACTTAACATGGGAGTTGTTTGGAGTGTGCATATACAGTGCATGCGAGAGTGTGAGGGGGTGGAGTGAGAAAATGAACACAAAGTGGACTGGTGTCGACTTGAAGATATGGCAATATACAGAACCACACAGATGCTCACGCACACACTCGGACACCCGACACCCCCCTCCCCTGAGGGCCTCAAAGCTAATTAGCTCCTGAAGCATTTATTTATCACAGATAAACTGTCCAGCAATCTCACGGGCACATCCCCAATGGAAATAAGAACTACTCATTAGTTTCTTCAATTAAGCTTTCTTTTTCCCACTTCGGCATGCCCTCCTCACATCACCACCACACGACAATACACTAATTGTTACTGCAGAAGTTGCTCCGCTTAAGCAGACTTTCTATAATTTACACTGAAGTAAAGCAGGAAGCCTTTGACATCTCTCTCAATTTGTATTCGGCCAAAATTAAAGTCTTAGAAAGTCCTTGAAAGGAGAATTATGATTAATAATGATAAAACAAATCAACAAGGGGTGGGGCTGGAGGGATTCATTCTCATTTTACATTTCACTGTAAGACACTCGAAGAAGCAGCAGTCTGCTGGTGCTGCTGAATAAACTCATGAGGTGAACTCACTTTACGTTGCAAACCTTTCCACATCAAGACCTACTTGGGATTATTTTGAGCTATTTGAGCTGCTAAACCAAATTCATATTGTTGACTCTGCTGCATTTCATTTGTGCAGCATGACAACAAGCTGGGACCAAGTGGTTCCAACTTGGTTTGGTGACAGCTTGGTGTCAAAGGCCAATTATTCAGTGTGCTGAAAAGTGCATTTGAGCTTCCATGTGTATGACATTTGCAAAAAACATGTTCTTATGTCAGGTTGGATGGGTTATGGGGAGTCTCTTCGTCCTACGCAGCTTAAACTTTAAAATACTAAATAATCTTTAAAGACAAACGAGTAAGATGCCAAGCAGCTCAACAATATATTACATTTTCTGTACATTCAATTTGAAATAAAGTGCAAGTTTTGACAAGAATTTGCATATTTTCCATGCAGTAGGCTTAATTATTATTTAATGTGAACCAACATTTTCTATCTTAATATCATGAAGTCTTTCTGGGGGATACAAAAAAAAGATTATATTAAGTACTGTACCTTTCTTTCTGTTCTGATTCATTTAATTAAATCATTAAAACCAAATTACATTTTAAGCACCATTGGTATTTGAATGTCAGAGGCATAATGGATTTGTTGAAGTAACATTGACGTTGTTAGAATCCCTTTCTTAAGGCCAAACCCTAAAGGTTACGGATAATTCCACCAATTACAGTTTTTCCTCATACACTATAAATGCTCAGTAGCACATCAGTCATCAACGTTGCATAGAGGCAAAGTTCTCAGGCTTGCTGATGACTACACTGAACTTGGAGAGGGTTTTTACTTTCCTAAGGCCTGACTATCTATTCCCTCAAGACAGTCTTACCGAGACACCACAAAGGCAATATTTGGCCCATTCCATCACTCTAATTCACTTCCTCCCTGCACATCCATATTTCATTTGGCCTCGGCTTTAATGAAAGTCATGGCAACTTCACCATCACTGGAGTCTCTGAGCGCACACGTTGAACAGAAAAAAAAATCATAAATAAGGACGTTGGCCTTCATACAAAACAATATGCGAGGGAATGAGGCCCCAAAATTGGGTGGACAGAAAGAAAAAGGGGGGGGGGGGTAGACTCAGCTGGGCTGTAGCTAGGGAGGCCATCTGCCTGGAAGAGCCTGGCTATCTACCATCCCACGTCGCCACTTTACTTCCACCCGACCCCCCCCTTCCGTGCACAGACAAGTGCCTGTTTATCCCAATGCCCTTCAGAAGACATTTGCACAGGTCTCATGAGCAATCCTGTTATCTTACACTGGCCTGAATATGCTCAGATTTTAAGTAGGTTTTGCTGTGTTGAGTTAGGCATCTATATCCCCAGGAAGCAAACATGACATCTCCACTAAAAGGCTGCCGGAACACCAGGCTTGGCGGCTGTTATACTTGCATATGCATTGCGTTTACACAGCCCCCTCTGGCTGTATACAACATTGCATGAGCTGGAATAGTACAGTGTCACACACCTAGCCCATTTGGTTGTTGCTTAGGTGATAGAAAACCACTTTCCTTTTGACATTCTATTTGAGCCTCTCTAATCTCTTGAGCCACCAAGTCTTGGAACTTAGTACCAAGCGAGATAAGAGAGTGGAACACCTTTGCTGGTTTTAAATGTAAGATGAAGTCATGGCTGAAATCAACCCAAGCATGTACCCATCATGCATATATTGTTTTCTTAATGTTGTGATGTCCTGTTTTCTTGGTGTTTTACTGTTGTGATGTTGTTGTTGTTGTGGTGTCCTAAATGTTGTGATTTTATTGTTCGTATTGTGTTGTTGTGTTTTACTGTTGTGAAAGTGTGTGTTATTGTTTTTATACTTCAGTGTTAGGTTTCCCATCTTGACAGAGACGTAATACTCTGTTTCCTGCCCAGGGACTGCAGATGAAAATTAGCTTATAGCTAAATCTGGTACTGCTTATGTGCTGTACATTGTCCCTGTTCAATAAACAAATAAATAAATAAATAAATAATGTTAACTTGCAACTTAATGAAATAATAACAAAATAAAAATGTGAAAAATAATTGTGACCTTTAAACGAAAGCAGTTTTTTCAAACCACACTTGCAAGGGCCTATAATTCTGCTGATAATAAACATAGAGCGACTGTGGCTCAGTTGGTAGAGCGGGTCGGCTGATGATCAAAAAGGTTGGAGGTTCGATTCCCGCCCTGCCACTTGTGTCATGGTTGTTGTGTCCTTGGGCAAGACACTTCACCCACCTTGCCTCGTGTGAATGTCGATAGAAAGCCTGCTATCGCTGTATGAATGTGTGTGGGAATGGGAACAGGTCTCCCTTGAAAAAGAGTCTCCGGTCTCAATGGGATTTACCTGTATAAATAAAGGTTAAAAAAAAAAAAAAAAGAGACAGAAATAGTCATTTAAAACAGACGAGTGACTTTTAATCACAGTTTTTAAATTTTGTTTAGCAAAATAAATCAGAAAAAAACTTCTCACTGAAATATCAGTTTGATTAAACTTTCTATCACAATGAACAAAACGATAAGTCAAGCCAATTAAAGCGGGGGCTCGCTGTGCATCACTTAGTCAGCAACTTTTCTATTCTCTTCATGTATTAGGACTTACTTCTACCGATATCAAGCATTCTATATATCATGAAACCTTAAAAAAACTGTTCAGACATCTTGATAACCAATCCATAACACCCTTTTTGAAACTACGACAACAATGACATTACATGAATTCTGTTTAGATATGTGTTGAAATAACTTTGCTGATGGATAACACACTCTGTATTTTATGTTAAGGAATGGCCAAATAATGACTTTCCTCATAGCAATTTCTAGATAGTCCTTAAAAACTGTGATTTATTGTAAATCTAATTATGTCTGACAGTTAGAGTGATGCTGTGGTTGGTATCTCAAAAGAACACTAGAGTAGCCTATAATATGTCACTTTAAAGGAATAGTTTGACATTTTTTGATGGAAATGTTATTATCTCTCGCAAGAATTACATTAAAATGTTTTATATTAGGCCTACTCTAATATCTCGAGACACTGTCATTAAATATGAGGCCGGGAGTACTTTATCTTAGCTTAGCATACAGACTAGAAACAGCTAGCCTTTATATCTTGTCTATTTATTCTGAACGTAAAAGTATAACTATGTCACGTTTACAGGGGGTCTATTTTGTGGCTTGGAGCAGTTACTAGGCAACCAGTGAAGACTCAAGGAAGTAATTTTCCCGTCAAATAAATAGATCCGATTCTCCACTTTGATCTCTTCTTAGTATCTATTATTATCAGTGCCAATTTATGCTTTGCATGAAATAGCTGGTGAAGGATAGGTTTTAAAAACTTGCACTCAATCTAGATAGATAGATAGATAGATAGATAGATAGATAGATAGATAGATAGATAGATAGATAGATAGATAGATAGATAGATAGATAGATAGATAGATAGATAGATAGATAGATAGATAGCGTGCAGTGGATTATGATAGGTGTACCTTAAAAGCTGGCAACTGTGTTTTTTAAAATCTCAAAACAAAGCATAATTTTATATTTAAATTGAATATATATGTTTTGTCTTCTTCAGGTTTGTGCACATTTGCTTCTTTTTGATTGAATTTACCTGCATTTGCTGAAATATATCTATCTACAAGGTTTCAAGTCAGTGGTCTGAAAACAAATACAGATGAGTCTATTATCCTATCAAAGTCACTCTGAACATTAAAACCTATCTTTTCTATATACAAACAGACAATAAAAGTCATGGACCGGAAACCCATGAGATGGCATCACTGTGGCATTCTAAAAAAACACAACCTTTTCACCTTTGATAACTTTATAAATTTGAGTAATCTTAAATTGTTTTTCAAGTGTGTAAATAACCATGTGTCACCACTGTTGTCTGAATTGGCCATCAGACGTCAGAGCTCTCGTCGGGCAAATACACGAGCCTCCATCAATGGTGATTGTCTTGTTCCAATGCACAAGACATCTTTCGGTCAGTCTGTTTTCTCTGCAAAGGGGGCAAAACTGTGGAACCTCTTGCCCACTAGTCTAAAACTAGAGACTAATAGCAGCACTTTTAACAGAGAACTTAAACAACGGCTCAAACCAAATCAACAGTGCTCACACAAATAATTTACAACTGGTGTATTGTTTGATCATGCTGCCTTTGTTTTACTCTATGTATCCTATATATATATTTGACTTATTATATTGCTGCTCTGTACTCCATTGTATACTGCATTTTTACTCTTTTAATTGTCAGTTTTTATCAGTATTTTGATCTTGTTTTTGTTTTGACTGGTTTATTTTGTTGTTTTTAAAAGCCTCCTGTGGACAGGTGCATTTATGCTAATACACTGAAAACATTGCATCTGGTTCGTCCAATGTCATTGTCATGTCCATACACAAATAAAATAAAATCAATCAATCAATGCAGATATAGAGAGAGAGACGGATAAAAAAAGACTGAGCCCATCAGAGGACATTAAATGGGGCCAGCTCTCTCCTCCCTCTGCATTCACAGGGGAACCAGCAGAGCAGAGGCTGCCAGTGCAGCAGGCTGGGATCACACAGGGCCTGCAGAATTGTACAAATAAATGACTCCCAAACTCATATGCTGATGTGTACATAATGTACTGTAACTCTGCTCAAATCAAACATAAGCAGAGTCAGAGTGAAGATAAATGATTTTGTGGAAATGAGAACAAAAACAATTGAACACAACTTACCTCCCATATGATTTACACTACCTCTTTCAGAGTCAGCCAAAGGCTATCAGGAATCACTTTTCTCATTTGTTTAAGATTGAAAACATCATCACATTCAGGGTTGGAACAAGTTTTTTCTAAAATCATTTAAAAAATGGATCATATTTCATGTTTGACTGTACAGTATTCACAAGTTATAGTGGTGGCTGCTGTTTCCTGCAGGTGAATGCTGACATGTAATGACAGACTGATTTTATTTGAATTGTGGATGTATGGAGGAAAGTCACAGATGAAAATGAAGAGGGGAAAAATGCACATTGCAAATATCCCCTGCAGCTGCCTCTATAAAAGAACAGGCTCAGCATAAGGTATTCACTTTGCAGATTTAATTTAATTTGATTTAATTTGATTCAATTTATTTCAGACATATCAGTGATACAAAACAAAATGAAAAGCATGGAAATACAATAAATAAAAATTATGTTTTCACAATAAATAAATAAATAAATAAAAGAAAGAAAGATAAAGGCGTTCTTTCCACCCATAATAAACATATACAGTAATGCATCATTTTCTACCAGATAGCAAGAGAAGAATTAGCTCAAATGATTTTAAGTTTGTGTTAATTACTTTTGGAGCCTGAAGCTGTTCGCTGCAGCAGCTCATGCCTCAGAACTGCCGGAAAGTTTAAAGTCACTCGGTCACATTAGCTAACTTATAATTCAAGCACTTATCACCCAACTCTAGCGCTTTATGAAGCATCCCGGTCTTTATCTGTATATACACCTCCAGTGTGATCAAATGGCTAAATGATATTTCTGCTAACACTCATCCCTTAAATTAAAAAAAGCAGTGGGCGTGCATTTCTGTGGGCATAATCTTACAGTCCTGATCTCAATGGGGCATTTATGGAGGGTTTTATAACTCTAATTATCTTAGCCCATTACAGTATATCAACTTTTAGTGGTCCGTTGTATTCCCAATGTGCGTCAACTGGACAGATGCCTCTGTGGCACATAATATTTATCTCATATTATAAGGCAAATAGGCTAAAGTTAAGATGAATGCAGTGCTTATTGCCAATGTTATGAGCATAGTATACTGATTACTGCAATAGTGGAGATATTGTTGCTGTTCATGTCCCCCCCCCCTCCACTTTTACTCGGTCACAGTGAGCCAGAGCAGCATGAGTTTATCTTTAATGTCAAAAAGAGACACCCAGGTTTTATCCTCCATCTGTTACTTAGGGGTTACATGAGCAAACAAACTCCAGTACAGCAGCTAATATTAATGTTATAAGCATGGTAATATAGACACAAAAATATGAACAGATAGGCATATCAAAAAAGGCTATGGTGTAAATATAAGATTCCAAGCATTCAGCATACTGCAACTATTAAAATGAACATTTATATACAGCAGATTAACACTATTAAATGGTTTATAACACAAACACGTGCACACATGTGTGCGCGCCCCACACACACAAACAAGTAGATATGTAAGTAGATATATTTAGAACAACTATACCTCTTCATGTGAAGCGTCTGACAATTAAAATGCTTACTATTATTTAGGGGTAGAACAATACTGTTTTTTAAGGGCCGATAATGATTATTTGTAGTTAAGGAAACCGATTAACGATAATTGAAACCAATAATCATTTACAATACAATTTGCATTATATAACTTTGTTTAAATGCTATAATACATTATTAATTAAAATTAAACGTTCACCATAATACACAGTGAAAATAAGAATAAATAAAAACAAAAATATCTTCCTGAAGTTTTATGAAGTAAACTTAAATAATCAAAACGAGTTAAACTTATAAAATACTAACTTGTAAAATATTCTGTATATATATTCTGTATATTCTGATACAAGTGCTGTATATGCCTAGCATTAAACATCTTGAGTCAAAGTTGTTGTAACAATAAATACAAAATTTAACAACAGCATGTCCATTTCAAAATAAAAACTACTGATACATTAAGGCATTCAAAACTTAAATGTTTCAGCTGCTAAATGTGAGAAAATTGACTTTAAGTGCAAGCAATATCATCATACCCATTTATTTTTTTCCTAACAAGCAAACTCATTTATGGAAGTTAAGGACGTCAGCTAACTTTGAATATAACATGTGAAAACAAAGCACCATCTCATATGGATGAGAAATGTTGCATTTGCAGGATGGAAGCTTAAATAAGTCCCTGTTGCACTGGAACCAATGTTATTTAAAGATTCAACATTTAACTGTTGCTACAAAGTCCTGCGTTAAATGCTAACAATCTAGTTAGCAATGCAGGTTAACGTTATCACCGTGAGTGAAAACTGGGCTGACCTGTCATCGCAGACGTAGATCACAGGATTGTGGTGTTTTTGCATCTCCAGTGTAGCAGATTGTAAGGTTTTTAAGGTCAGAATTCCCTGCTGCTTTACCTTCAAAACGTGCATGTAAACAGCAGCAACGTTGATTTGCATATGCGACTAGCCAATCACATAATGTATTGGGCGGTACAAGTGGCTTCAATGTTGATTTGCTATTACTCATATAATATCTAGCCAATCAGATAGTGTTGCAGGCAGGACATTTTGTGAGAGTCCGGTGAATTAATAGATATTGAACACCAAGTGGTGCCTGAGCGCAAGTGCCCTTAAAAAAAATAAAAATAAAAAATATAGCAGTGTATCTTGCCCATGCTGATATGACCATCTATAAATACTCGATGATTAAAAGCATGTGATAATAATGCCCCGATTGATAAAAAGAGAGAAGGAGCTTCGGGATAAGGGATTATTTTAAAAAATCCCGAAGCAGTTTTTTTTTCAAACATGTACATTTTTACTTTTTGGTTTTTGGTAATTCTGTCTCCAAATTATTCCAGAAAATAGTACTAAATAGCCCACATTGACACAGGTTATTTAGCCTTAGTTTTCTTCTCAAAGTGCACCAGATTGAAGGGGGGGGGGGGAGGTGCATGCCCCCGGACCCTCCTAGAAGGCCCAGGATCCCAAACACAGTCTCCCAAATTCCTGTGAGAAACACAGTATGTGTGGCTGGGTATTAAAAGTCATTAGGCCAGGGGGGGGGTTTTGTACAAATAACCTTAAAATTATTTGGTCATTCATCGACAGAATATATTGTGCCCTTTTTTTGCACTGAGCACCTGCCCCCAAAAATATCTGTGCACATCACTGATGGCCGATAATTGGTCGACCCCTACTTTTTATTCATCATTGTGCTTTTCCTGTGTTATCAGACATTGGCGGCGTTTCCCAGATTCGATCGTTCTTTGGGACCAAAGAAGGGTCGAAAGAAGGGTTCGCCTAAGAAGGAGCGCTAAGATACGGGTGTTTCCCAGATGCCATCTTAAGTGCGTTCTTTGGAGAACGCGTAAGATGAAGCGAAAGAAGGTTCTTAGTGGGAGCTGTCCACCGCGGTCGTGCTGAAACTGAATAAATCGATGCCAGGCGAATCGATCACCCGCCTCTTTATCAAGGCAAGGCAAGGCAAGGCAAGTTTATTTATATAGCACAATTCAGACACAAGGCCACTCAAAGTGCTTTACAGGGGCAAGATTAGAATACACAATACACATTATAAAACTCGATTTAAAAACATTTAAAAGCAAATAAAATGAAAATTGCAGGTTAAAATGGAAACAAAAAAGTCTTCAGACTCGATTTAAAAGAACTGAGAGTTGCAGCAGACCTCAAGTTCTCTGGGAGTTTGTTCCATATTTTTGGTGCATAATAACTAAAAGCTGCTTCTCCTTGTTTAGTCCTAACTCTAGGGACTGTAAGTAGACCTGTCCCAGACGACCTAAGGGCTCTGGACGGTTCATAACGTATCAGCATATCAGTAATGTATTTTGGCCCTAAACCATTTAGTGCTTTATAAACCAACATCAGTATTTTGAAATCAATTCTTTGAGTGACTGGAAGCCAGTGTAAAGACCTCAGAACTGGGGTAATGTGATCTACTTTTTTTTTTCTAGTGAGGACTCGAGCAGCAGCGTTCTGAATTAGCTGAATCTGTCTGATAGATTTTTTTGGAAGGCCAGCAAGGACACTGTTACAGTAGTCAAGTCTACTAAAGATAAATGCATGGACAAGTTTTTCTAAATCTTGCTGAGACATAAGCCCTTTAATTCTTGATATGTTTTTTAGGTGGTAGTAGGCTGATTTATTAATTGATTTTATGTGTTTCTTGAAATTCAAGTCGGAGTCTACAACAACACCAAGATTTCTGGCTTGGGGTGTGGTTTCTAACATAACGGATGTAAGCTGTGCGCTGACTTTTAATTGTTCATCTTTGGCACCAAAGACAATTACTTCAGTTTTATCGTTGTTTAAATGAAGGAAATTTTGGCACATCCAATCATTGATTTGTTCAATGCACTTACTCAGTGCCTGTATCGGACTGTAGTCTCCTGGTGATATGGTTATGTAAATTTGTGTGTCGTCTGCATAATTATGGTAGCATAATTTGTTCTTATTCATAATCTGAGCTAGTGGGAGCGCATAAGTCACACACAGCGCCCCGTGGTCTCCCCCACACAGGTGGAATTAGGCTACGCATGTATCGTGTGCGTGTGGGGGTATGTGGGTGCGGGTGTGTGGCAACAAGTGTATCCAAGTTGTAATCAAGCCCACTAGCGCATATATACCCCGTGGATATAGGCACACACATGTGAGAGTGGAAGAAAGCGGCAGCAAAAGAAACAAGCGGGCACCGTCGTTAACCGCGGAGGAGATGGCCGTCTTAGTGGACGAGGTCTGGCAGCACCGGGGAGTTTTATTCGGGGGAACAAGGGACAAAAAGAACATCACGGTGAAGAACCGTGTTAGGCAGGCCATAGCCGAAAATATGTCCCCCTCCAGCTCATGTGGCCTGCGTGACTGGAGTGCTGCGAGGAAGAAGTGGCAGGAGTTCTAGAACCAAACAAAAAGGAAGAGTGCGAAGGTTTCACTAATCAATCTCCCTTCGTTGCAAGTGATGCAGACGCCCAGTAAAGACAGCGCGGAGTAACGACTCCACCATATGGTTTCAATAAACAATTTTGGTTTCTTTTCAACCATGTATTGTGTGGATAATTTTACATTGAAATGAGGATGTCAAATCTAGCAACAAAAAGTCCCAGGCAATTTGTAATTTATCTAAGCGTAGGTTAATGACGTGTGCGTATTATGCGCCCTGTCAACAGCATTCCAGTGCCAGACTTTCAGGTAAAGCACCCGGACACTGCAGCAATAATCATAGTGTGCAGGACGTTACATGTAGCCTACATCTGCTGGTTCTGTTTATTTATTTCAGCCTTCAGGCCTGAGAGTTGATATGGGTGATGTGGTGGTTGTGGGTTCATGGTTTAGTGATCAGTGCTTGCTTGGTGACTGGTGGTAAAGGGGTAGGGGCTGGGGGTTGTTGGACCTCAGAAGAGGTTGATATGTTCCTAAAAATGCAGCGCAGCCAGGAGCTGCATCTCCGGGCTGAAGGCAAAATTGCAGCGGGTTGCTCTGGATGTGTGGAGACACCAGAGTGATCAGCCATTGGATCTCCGCACGGAGCAGTACTTTGCCTGGACGGCCCGGTCTGATAGCACGTCCAGTGGGGAGAAGTGCCGACGCACGTATGCATTTATGTAAACCGTCTGGCTTCGCGCACAGCGAGGCTGTTGGTTCGCAGCGAGAAGGTGTTGTACTGCAGCCATGGTTTCTCACACGCGCGGACTTTGGCAACGCCTTTATAGCAGGTGGAGCTGCTCTGGATGAGGTTCAGCTGAGTTCAATTAAATCTGTTTCCTTGATATCTGTGAAATGCCACAGGGTTGTTGATGTTTTTTTGTATGTGTAGTAGTACTATAAACTCACATGTGTGTGGAAAACGTAAATGTCTAATTCATTAAAACACATTTTTTTCTCTACTATTAGTCTATGTTTATTGCGCCAGGTCCGCATTGAGCATTGTTTTATTATTTTGAAAAGTGGAGGAAATAAATTTCCCTGACGCGGCATGATCACTGACGATTTGGTCGCTAAGAAGGTTGTAAGAGTGGGTCAGCTCCATCTTACACTTCTGTCTTAATGAAAGAACTTATTTCGCTAAGAACAAATCTGGGAAACGCATTCTTCTTTTACAGCGTTCTTAAGAGCGCTCCAAAGAAGTACTTAGCTCCAAAGAGGCTCTTAACGAATCTGGGAAATGCGGCCATTAGCAGTGTTGAGGAAAGTTCACTTCTACGTGAACTAGTTCAAAGTTCAGTAATATTAAATAATATTAAAATTAAGTAGTTCAGTTCATAGTTCATAATTAAAAATGTTGAACTAAGTTCACAGTTCAAAAATTAACTAGTTCGTATGTTGCTGCGAGATATTATTTTTCTAAATTATTGCCACAGCCCATATAGAACCACAGACAGCATTTATTGCATCAGTTTAAACACTGAAACTATGTGAAACTCTTTGTATCCAATTTTGAATCCTTATCGCACCAGGGTTTAGTATTGAGGGGACAGCCTTCAGAAAACTGGCATTTCCCCATTGTTGCTTTAAGGCTTTTTTGCCGCCCATTCAGTCCACACTAGAAGCCAGCTGCAGCTTTCACCCATACAGTATATTCACAAAAACATGAGGAAAAACTTGCTGCTTGAATGGTCTTTTTAATGAGGAATTATTCAAACAAAAACAGGACAGTAGTCCTTAAGGTGCAAATGTTTTCCATTTTAATAATTTCCCAAACCTGGAAACAATTTACATCAAATTCCATTTCAGTCCATACTAAAAAGGAACCTAAAGAAAGCAATACTGGAAAAATATGCCTTAATTTTTTTTGCCTCCATGCTTCTCATTTTGATGGGTGTTTTGTCCCCCAAACGGAGCCTTGAAGGCAGCGCTGCCCCCCGCGGTTAGGGTTAGGGATAGGGATAGGGCATGGTTACAGGACCTTCTAGGCAGATTTGACTTGCAGGCTACATTGGTGGCACAAAACACCATTGAGCATTTTGATGACACATGCGACGGTGCAACTCTGTGGTGGCTGGGTGTTTTTTCCGCTACATATTAAGGCCTGTTTACTGTGTGTTTTAGAGGGGTTTTCAATGGAAATCTGGTACTCTCTTGAACGTCGAACTGAGCGCCGTTCACAGACGCCAGAATGAATGCGTTCACAATAACGTTCATCAGGCAGAAATACAGTACGTCAGTTCACGTTTGCCCCAAATATGAAAGCGTTCAGGCACAACACTGGACATTATTTCTGTGTTTATGGTTTGCTTATGGATGCCAAATAGAAGAGGTTAAAATTTAATTATATGTAAGATTTTATTAAGTCTTAAAGAAATCATAATATTGTTTGCAGCAATAATCCATTCAATATCCCTCTAAAACTTGGGCCCCCACACCACAGCAGGCTGTATCTCATCCCCTGACAAAGCTGTTAATGTTCTGCAAAGAATGTGCAAATTGCAGAAACGAGTCCAAGTGTGGGCAGAAAACACTTCTGGTACTTAGAACCAGTGATGGAACAAATTTGGTCAAATTGGTAAAGTGCCCAAAGGGAGGAGGGAGATGTTCCACGGAAAACCAATTCCAAGCTTGGGTGAGCTCAGGATTGTTTGGAAACTCTCCAATCTGGGGGCCTGCATTGAATGGCGTGTCAGGCAGAGACTGTTAAATAAGATTAGAATAAGGACCAAGAGAGCAGCACAGGTAGCCTACCTCAAAGGATGGCTGTGTAATGTCAAACCACAGTTAGTCTTTAACAGCTGTACATCAGCCGAAGTGGTACTGGAAACATTTTTACACAAGGTGACATGTAGACTCACTGGACAGACACAGCAAACATTAGGAGGTTTTGAGTGTTATGAGCTCTGTTTGGAACAAGGCCCATTTCCTGCTTTGATTTATTCCTCGTAGCACCAATTAGGCCTGGCCCCATCCTACAGGAGTTGAAAAGCTGACGATGGATATGTCATGGGATGGCATGATCAAAGCAAAAAGCTGAAGAGAAACAGAGAGAGAGAAAGGAATCAAACCCAGTTTCATATTTATTAGGCCTTCAAGAGACTTGTATTTCAGCTTGTAAACATAGCCACTTCCACAAAAAAGAGAAAAGAGAGCAGCTTAAATTGTGAAAAAGCAAAATGAAGACCTTTGAGTGAAATGAACAGGCACATTAAAATCTTTTGATGAGCACTCCATCGAGCTAATGTGACAGAGAGATCTTGAAGCCTCCCAACACTGACTGATCTCTGGCTCCCCTTCCTCTGGTTCAGTTCATCACGGGCAGTGAATCATTATGTGAAAAATATTTGAAAGGGTCAATACTGACTAGTTTCTATGTTTGACACTGAATGGATTTGGATCATCATTGGCATAATGGCAGAGTGGAGAGGATTTATATATCATCATTGTGATACTGGTTGACTTAAAATGCACTGAAGTGATATGGGATGAAATAGCATCCATTTATTGTAATACTTTAACATCAATTCCAGAATTGAAAAACATGAAACAACTCGAGGACATGTATGCTAATGTAAATATTTAACCCTTAAATGCATTCCTTATTTAAGCAATGAAATCACTGGTATTTATTAAGGGATTTTAAAAACAATGTTCTGGTGTCCAAATGTCGAAATATTTTTGGGGGGTTTGTTAATGTTCATAAAACGTTCCAAGGAGTTTGCAAGCAATATCATTTGAATCTACTGTATGGCTGGATCTGCGTTGTATGAGATTAGCGTCAAAGTTTAAACTTTCGCAAACTTTCTAGCAAAGAGTTGCATGCTTACACATATAGCAGCAAAGTGGAAACACAAAGAACATTTTCTGTGGGTTTTTATAACTGTAAGTGGCACCTTTCACATTGTCAACTGAACTAGTGTTTAGATATAAATATTGATACGTGCAGCTTTAAATTTCAATTTCAAAATATTGTACTTAGCTCCTGGTAGTACGTACTACCAATGGTAGTAGGTAATGCTAATAAAATATTTAAGATACATCAACTCTGGAGTCAAAGCTACTGTATAATGGTTCCTAGAAATATGCAAAGTAGTCATAATTTCCCCATGTCCTAAATATTTAAACTAACATGTCTAAGCTAGACCTTACAGTACTCTGTTTCATAGGCAATTTGGGTAACTGTAATTTGCATTTTTAGTTCATGTAAAGTGAATACATTGTTAAATACAAGGATTTGGAATTAACGGGCCACCATTCTTTGCTTCATCCTGTTTGACTGAGACAGATGGGGAAGGTAAATCAAGGCAGCTGAGTGGAGAGCACTGCTGACAGCACATTAGAGCCTCTCTCAATGAACTGTCACAAGTGCACAGTGAAAGTAAAGTTTGATCATACGTGGCTGCTGTCCTGTCAGACATGCTTAAAAGCAAATGGGGCCTAAGTGCTGCGGAGCTCTGAATGAGCCTGAGATGACAGTTGTAGTCGCTGCAAAGAGAGGGCTTCGGCACTCCATCCTCCCTCCTGCGAAAGGACAATGAGGTGAGGAGGACTCTGGCAGCATTTCTCGCCCTGCACCCTCACCTTCGCCGTAAAAGCATCTGACAAAGTGTCAGTCTTCCACATCATCATTCCAATCATTAAGGACTGGGACTAAACTTTTATGCAGCTTGTGCAAAAAAGGTCATGAATCTTCTGAAAAAAACTCCACATCAGGCACGCACATCTTCTTACCAAAATGAACGGTTTTATTTAAAAGTAGTATTGCCAACATTTAATGTTAACCGCTTTTAGACAAGAATTTTTTTCGGGATGAGCATTTTATCCAACTATATTCAGGGTTAGCAGCTATTTCTATTTCACAGTCAGGTTTTGATCGCCCAACCAATCACAGCTTATTACATCTACAGATCCACATCTAGCAAGCTCTTTTGCTTTCATTATGTTTTTGTTTTTTTTAAGATATTTTTTGGGCATTTTTATGCTTTATTGATAGTGCAGAGAGACAGAGGTGAAATGGGGCAGAGAGGGGAGTGACATGCAGAGAACTACCGCGGGTGGGAATCGAACCCGGGTCTGCTGCTGGGCCCGGCCCGGGAGGGGGACGTCTTACCGACTGAGCTAAAGGCGCCCCCTATTAGAAAGTTGACAGTGACAAGATGCATCAGAAAAGCGGTTGATGTTTTGATAGAGGTACTGTACACTTATGTATGTATGGTAGTTTTTCTATCATAATAAAAATGTATGACTAAATATGTCTTAATTTGCTGCGCCTGTTGGTCTGGGCAAGATCCATTGAAGCTCATTAAATATGTCAGAAAAGTCTGAGCTACGTTTCAATTGGTTCTATCTGATATGGGCGGAACAGAGCCCTATGTATGGGGCTCTTGGGCGGACGTAACCGGATGACGACAGTGCTGTGCATGCGCCGTCGAAGCGGTGATAGTAAACAACAAATATGGCTGCGGATACGTTGTTTGAGTTTGAAAAGGCTCTGGCCCCGGCACTTAAATATTTAGAAGATGGCACTCAAATGTTTCATTAGCAAGAAAGAGGAATGTTGTGTTTTTCCGTCCGACCACAGCTAAAGTTTAATTTACCAGTTAAACCCGCTGTTCGTTAAACAAATCTTAGTCACCTTGTTCATTGCGCTGATTGGTTGTAGTGCTATCCAATTGTGTGCTTTGGTATTTGAATATACAAGTAGGTGCCGCCCCTTGAGTTGGGAAGGTCTATTGATCATGGCCAGACCCTATCATGCATCTAAGCAATTACAAAGTGTAGATACTTTGCAGATTAAGCTGATTACACAACGCTTGATTGCAGCTTTTGAAAAAGGTAATATGTAATAATAATAATAACAAAGACTTAATTTGTCTGATTGGAAGGCATTACACAATGGGACGGTTCTGTTGGACTAGGTAGAGAGGCCTGCGCTAACATATCTTTAATGAATAACTTACAGGCCCTTGGACCAGCAGCGGGTAGAGCCTTGTTTACCTCATCCCAAAACCTGCGCTCCAACACTGTATGCTACTTCACTCTTCCATTAGGGTGTGTGTCGAGGCCTGTGCCCACTGTTAAGCCTAGCGCAGAGGTACTTCCAGCTGTAGGAATTTGGTCTCCCACATATTCTGAAACCCACTTTCACTTGTCTCCCAGTGGGCCAGCATACCTTATCTCTGATGCAAAAGAACACTTTCATAAGTGCCCTGCTGGAGAGCGAAACACACAAACAAAGAAATATTCAGACATAGATTGAACTTTGTTGTTCTCAAGCAATTTGTTTGGTAGGTGGTAGTGGGCAAATGGGCTGTTTTCCCCAGTGGAATGTTTTCTACGCACTTAAAAGCTTTACAAGGTGGGTGAATCAAACATGTACATCGAATGTGGGATCATCATTATGGCATTAAAAATGTAAACATTTCTAAAGGCCTTTTAGAGTCTCTGTGTGAGCACATTTCTTCTACGTTGATGCTTTAAATGCTGACCGTTTAACACTGAAGTCATATAACTGTGCCCGAGGGAGTTTTCCTTTAACAAAGGAGATAACCTAGTTCAAAACCATTGAACAAAGGACAACGGCAGAGCAGACATTTTCAGTAAGTCCGTCTCATTCTAGCTCAATGCTTTTAACGTCACTGTTCCTTAGACAGGCATCAGGTCGCATCTAAAAGTGGGTGTAAACCAGGAGAAACAGCCATTAAGACCAATTCAACTGCATGAAAGTAGTGTCTGACAGGTCCACTCTCAGTGACAGATGCCATTATAACCTGTAAAATGTGACACTGTCACTTTAAGGTTATATCATTTTACCTTTCAACTCTTGCAGCCCATCTACTCAATAATAAGGGTAGGCTCCTTTGTTTTAGGTCAGATAGTCAATGTGTTCAGCATTCACTACTTCACCAGTGTTTATTATTACGATGCATACATCCCTTTTGCAGTGAGATTATGAGGAAAATGTTTAGGCTGTGAGTCTTTCGTCCAGTATGTTGACCAAGGTCAAAATGTGACTTTGTTATAGTGTTATTTCATATAAGCCCAACAATAATGTCATTATCCTCTACCAGCAAAATGCAATATACAGTATTTGTCCCTGTTTCTGAAAGCAGTATATAGTTTCTAAAGCTTTGAATCAAGACTCGATTTCTTGAGCTCCAACCCCTCCAACCAAGAAGCTATGAAATAGCAAATTTTCATCGTCACCACATTTCAGATGACAATTACGACAGCCCAGGTTTAATCATAGAATCGAGCAGTTCATTTTCTCAATGTCAACATGAAACCTTGTCAAAAAATGAATTCTGTCTTTCTCTCGGGAGATAAGCAGGCTCCAGTGCACCAGGCTCATTCAGAGGAAAAAACTTGCAGGTCACAAGGCAGCGACTTGCATGTTTTCTTATTTTTTTTCACCCTTGCGCTTTATCCTCCCACTCTCCTTTTTTCTGAAAACCACCCAAGAAGAGATTAATCATGAAGGGAAAACTCAACTTCACCCTCTAGCTGCAGGTCACAGTTCTTATTTCGTGTGGAATTGGCTTTCGGAAAGCAGAAGGCCTGCCCAGGGGGCAGGGACCTGATATGAGAGGAATTTGAGAATGAAGTAGAGGGGATTGATTAGCCCACTTCATATCCCACACTCCGTAAGCACAGTCCAGCTGCAATCTAACACACCGCTGAGCTGAATAGACAAGAGAAATTGGATTCCTTCCTAATATTTAACCTTCAAGTCAGCTCTAACAGCTGTTGATGGGTTGCTCTACCAGGTAGTTACAAGAAGACTTTTTACATGTTACATAGAGAGGGAATTGCAAAGTGGGAATGTGATGACTTTTCTGTAGGTTATTCAATTATAGTGGTGCAAAGAGCAGCTAGGCCATTTAAGCAAATCATCTGCATGCAACTGCACTGAGGGCTTTAATTGTGCACCTCTGCTTGTCTATACAGACTGTGTGAGTGTGTGAGGGCACACATATATCCACTTACATATATAATGGCAAATGTTCAAACAACCACACACACAGACATACACACAAGCACGCGCACATGCACGCACACACACACACACACACACATATGCACGTACACACACATATAAAGAGCAATTAATGCCATGAAAGAGGAGTATGCAGCTAATGGATAGATCATATACAGCCATAATGACATACTTTGCTGTTGGTTGTCAAAGTAGACTTATTTTAGACTTAGAGCAAAAGGCGCTTGAAAATATCCTGTAATGCTTCCATTCTTTTTATCTCTTTTCACGAGCAGATGTTAGAACAAAGAGCGATGGCATCAGTTCCATACCCTTACATCTCAAGAGTGAATACCATTTAGGTTTCTGTTTTTTTTGTTCTGTACTCAGATCCAGATCAATGTATGAAAAATGTGAAGAGTTGACTCATAAATGGTGCCTCTCAGTGACTCTGTGACCACATTAGAAGCCAATGAATATTTAGTGGCTTCATTCATAGGCTAGTTTGATCATATCCACCCACCATCTCTTGTGACAGCCTTTGGGAAGTGTTGATAAGAGAGCAGGATGTCATCAGGCTTTTTCTCAAGTCATTAAGCTGTACAGTTTATTCCAAGCAAAGTGTTGCCCATTTGAATGAGCACATTAGAGAATGTCTTATGATAATTAAGAGCTTGAGTTGCAGAATTGCAGAATCAGATTAATTAGTGGAGTCACACATTTTTTATTAGCACCTTCTTCTGTCCCATGGCTGCAGCAATGCCTAACGGCAGCTTCTCCCTCTCCACAATGAGGACTAGAAAAACAACTGAAATACCATGACTAGAGAGGATCTATTGTAAAATTTCCCATCATCAATTTGAAAGAAGTATATTTAAAGTAAATTTAGCTGATTTTTATGTTCCCCCATGAGGATTTAGGTCAATTTGCCAGAGCATATTTCAAGCGCGGGAAAGCAATCCAATAAAGTAGTCTGGTACAAATCTATAGATAAATGATGCTTCACATTCAATTACAGTGTGGATTTTATCTTTACTTTTCAATGATTTTGTCAATTAGTCAACACAGTGTTTCTTAATTCATCAAGGACTCTGGCCTAGTATTTAGTCAGTGTGTAAGCATATATTAGATTAGCAGAGGCAGGGGGAAAGAAAGGGAAAACACATTAGACGACATGGGTGCTTTTTTCATTAAAATAAATCCACTAGTGAATGAACGATCCACATTCTACTGAAGACAGTTTTCTGTTATTTGGGAATGATTTTTTGCTTTTTGAAGTGGGTTCATAGCAGCAAACAAAACAAAGCAAGTAACCAGGACCCTTATTCCTTGAGATTTGACTATCGAGCACATACACGGCACACTGAAACCAATTCACTGGGGAGACCATGCAGGGACCATGAAACTATACTCACAACAAATTAATTGGGGGGAAAAAATGAATAATTCTGACATTCCCAGAAGAGGGTCTTTCATCTTATAAATAGTGGCTGCAAACTTGAGTATTTTTGCTTAAGTAACACAACACTGCAGATGATGGGATTCGTTTGGCTCAACCCCAGGGGCGCGCAATGACAAAGAACACTTGTTTGGAGACTGCACAACCGGATCCCAACACGGGCCTGTGACTGTGCCCAGCTTCACCTAGAAACCTCCTCCATTTGCATTCTGCCTCTCCAGACACCAGACGACACAGTCCGAGGGTATACAGCGTCCCAGAGATGGCATTGGAAGCTCACACATAAATTAGTCTTTATTCCCCAATCTTTCCCCGCTCTGTTCGCCAACTGCCTCCCCCCACCCTTATTTATCCCATGGCTTCATCATATCACAGTTCAGGCAAAGGAGAGCGTTAAATCCAACTTTAAAGTTATCCATCTAATTACAATCTGTATTTACTTTCCTGGGGCTGCAGTGTGTGAGCCCAGCATATCAACTTTTTAAGTCTTGAAGGCGATGTTTAATTCAGCATTGGACATGTCCTTTGGAATCATAAAGCAACAATGTAAACCGACGCTTGTGGCATACCGGTACTCAAACCTACAAAGCTAAATCCCACAGTCTATTTGGGGACAATGTAGATAATGAACTGTGAACTTTGTTTTCATCTGACTTTCTTCTGTTTCTATTGAAGGATGGATTCATTTTTACAATGTATGCTGGCAGAGTTGGTGTGCATCCTCGCCGCAGACACAAGCATCTTAATTTTCAATCTGGTAGACGTCAGAAACTTGTAGAATCTATAAAAGCTGTTCATGCAAATAATGATTTGCCAGCATTTTACTAAGAGTCTTCATGTTGGTTTTTCCTTTAACTTGTCACCAATCTATATGTTCAACATGGTGAACTACTATCTTTTATATTGGTTGTGTTAGCCAGCAAGGTGCAGTAGACATAGAAGAGAAAAACTACATCTAATCTGTCCATCTAAAGGGAAAAAAGGGAAGACAGAAGACCTCTGTGGCATTGACTCTTTCAAACCCCCCCCCTCCCCCCCCCCCACACACACACACTCCTTGCCTTGTCAGACAGTCACACTCTTCGTTGGCACATCATTTGCTATTGCTGCGAACGCAATCATTAATTTACCCTTCCCAGTGAAACTTCATATACCCATGACACATTTTTTTCTTTGTCTAATTAAATATAATTTTGGAGCTCTTTAAATCCAACTTCATCCAAATGCACAATCTAATTTTTCATTTGCTTTTGTACATGATATAAGACATCAAGTCAATAATTTATTAAATTACTTTTCCCATTCATTTTCTTCTATCTATAATTGATCTCTCCAGTTGAAATTCTGTTGTTCCTCTTACTCAGCCAGTCTGCGGAGAGGCTGCGTGACATCACTGTGAAAAGGGCTTTTACACCCCCCCCCACACACACACACACACACTCAGGACATCCCTACAGTGTGTTTATAATGCAGCATTTAATAACTCTATGTACCATTATAATCTTGATCCCCTCTCTTAAACTATACGTGCATAGTTTTTCAATAATTTGATTATTGCATTTTTGTGATATTACCTTTTTATTCATGAATACAATTATTTTATTATCTGATTTATTTAGTTATGTAAAGCTCATGTCTGAAAATATTAATTATAAATGAATATACATTATTTTGAATAATTTGATAGTTTGCAATCAATTGCAATCAAGGGAATTCTTCCCTTTCGCTTGACAATAACAATTTTACATTTAACATTTCAACAACGTGTTCCAGTGTAAACATAAAT
This sequence comes from Hyperoplus immaculatus, assembly GCA_949357725.1. Classification (NCBI taxonomy): domain Eukaryota; kingdom Metazoa; phylum Chordata; class Actinopteri; order Uranoscopiformes; family Ammodytidae; genus Hyperoplus; species Hyperoplus immaculatus. The sequence goes on along the minus strand of OX442349.1, from coordinate 17,336,568 downwards.
TTTTCATCATCAAATTTGGGTTAATATTGGGAATGATTATCTGGTCATTCCTTTCAGCACCACTGTTAAGAGTGACAATGATGCTTCAAGCAACATGATTGATGAACTACTTTGTCATGGCTTCGCCCTCTATTTTTAGTGGGTACCACATCATTTCAATGTAAAGGAGTTTATAAGGAATAATTGAATGCTCATCTGGGTGAAATCTAATGCTGAATGAGTTTATTTCAACCGTTCCCACGGAGAACAGGTTGAGACAATTCTAGTCCAGCTTTTCCCGGGTCCCCATAAAAACAAGGCACCTTCTGGATTTGCAACCTTTAATCTGCTGCTGCAGCGTGCCTTTCTGCTCACACAAATTAAAACTGCTACTTGAGCTGGCTCAACCAGGCAGGGGCGTTGCACCACATTCTGGGCCCCTATACAGGAAGTCCTGATGGGCCCTCTGAGAGGCGGTCTTACAATACAAACATGTAAAAGCTATGTTTGTCTATAGTCCGAAACTTATGAGTGACTGATCCCTCTCTGAGCCAGATAACAACACAATGTTTCTATTGAAGAATGACCAAATCATTACGCGTACTTGAACACAACCCCTGGTATAATGACTCTTAATAACCATGCACACACACAGTGTTTCTCACAGGAATTTGGGAGACTGTGTCGTGGACCCTGGACCTTGTAGGGAGGTCTGGGGGAATGCTCCCCCGGAAGATTTTTTTTTAAATGTTAAAGTAAAATTCATCAATCTGGTGCACTTTGAGAAGAAAACTAAGGCTAAATCAACTGTTTCCTATGTAAGCTATTTAGTACTATTTTCTAGAATAATGTATTGACACAGAATGACCAAAAAGCAGAAAGAAGAAATGTACATGTTTAAAAAATCCAGTCAGCTTCAGGAATTTTTTCCCTTCGTTTGTATTTTTTAATGGCCCAATATAGGCCGGCGATCTTCGTAGTCCTGAACAATGTTATTTAAAAAATAACAAAAATGTACTGACGAATGAAAGGCCCCTGATATCCGTTTTTTTTTCTTCCTAAATAAAAATGTTCTGGGCCTTCAAAGATCAGAGGCCTATATTGAGCCAGTAAAAAATAAAAATAAAAATACGTTTTTATTTTTTTTGGGTGCAGCCCCCCTCTGCCTTGGGCCCCCCAAGCCTGTCCGCAGTCCGACGGCCCTGAACGTAACTGACCATCGTCAGATGCTCATAATTACCGAGTAGAAGTTGAATGCGTCATAATACAATTCAATGCAGCCTCTGAATGGGCGCATAGGCTACTGGAGCACTGTCAGACAGTAATATGTTTTAAACACATAGTCACTGTAGGAACCGTTGCTCTACAATGAACTGGCGACTTTTTTTTTTTTTTATGAACTGGCGACTTGATCAGAGTGTAGCGCGGCCAGATGACAGCTAACGTAGGATTCAGCCTGCACCCCGTCAAAGGTAATGTTATGAATGAACAAGTAGCAGGCTAATTGTTTCAGCCTCCCTCTGTAGTTTTACTCTCACCATTCTTAGGAAAAAAGTTTTTGATGTCCTGGGCCCCTGCTCTGCTGCTTATACTCCTGGCCTCCTTCTCAACTCTTATCTGGTGTGCAAACTTGTGCTTTTTTGGGGGCATCCTCGCCCTGCTGGAGTTCGCTCACGCTCACTTAATTCCAATGAGGAAGAACGAACCGCGGGGTGGACCAAACCATTTTTTAAGAAGGGGCCAAGGGGGTTATTGACATTATTAAAATTAGAATATCGTATGACTTGTGGCTTTGTTTTAATTTGGACTCATTCGTATGATTATATATTAGTTCACTGTATGCATAATCATTTTGTCGTAGATTCTACTGGGGGCTGTGTGGGCCCTAGCTGGCTGTGGGCCCTTATAATCGTCATAACCTTTACCCCCTATACGACGGCCCTGCAACCAGGTAGTCCACCACTACTACAGACTTGGAAGATGTTTATTGTTATGTTGCAGTGGTGCCCTGACATGAAAAGTTCCTCTGAGTAGCTTTCTAGGGATTGGCATACAAATATAGCACGCTGCTTTTCAGCTACATTCTGGGTGTCAAGGTTTCTGCCAAGGAACTAGTATTCTTCTGCCCAAATGAACACAAGATTATTTTGGCCAAGTCTCCAGAGTCATGCTGCGTTCCACACAGGGCAGTTGATGCTCACCAGGTAAGAAAAGAAGGAGAGCTCTCCCACATCCCATCAAGCATGTCCTTTATCAGGCAGGGGAACTGACTTCTGCACTAAATGCCAAACCCCCTTAGTCCAGTTAAACAGTAATTACAGCTTTGATACTTTGATTTGACAGCAGTTCACTCAGTGGTTTCTTGTATCTCTGCAAAAAAATTTAAGTAAATCAGCATCTGGGGTTGGACCCTTAATATGGACTGGGTTTCATCCTTTGTACAGTAAATCAATCATGCTCAGTATTTGTAGCCTGGAAATCCAGACCCATATCTAGAACGATATAGGGTCTGGCCACGATCAACACCTTTCCAACTCAAGGGGCGGCACCTACGCTTGCATTTCAAATACCAGTGCACGCAATTGGATAGCACTACAACCAATCAGAGCAATGAACAAGGTGACGTATTAAGCCCTGTTCGTTTAGCGAACAGTAGGGTTAACTAGTAAATAAAAGTTTTGCCATGGTTGGTCGGCAAAACAGAACATTCCTCTTACTTGCTAATGAAAGATTTGAGTGCTGTCTTCCAGATTGTTGAGTGTCAAGGCCAAATCCGTCTGAAACTCAAACAACATATCCGCAGCCATCTCTGTTGTCTACTATCACGGCTTCAATAGCGCATGCACAGCACTGTCGTTATACGGTTACGTCCACCCCAGAGCACCATACATAGGGCTCTGGCCCGGCCATATCAGATAGAACCAATTGAAACGTAGCTCAGAATTCTCTGACATATTTAATGAGCTTCAATGGGTCGTGCTCAGACCAACAGATGCAGCAAATTTAATTTGCCAGCGGCAGGTCTGGATTTCCAGGCTACAGTATTTCGCCTTCCCATCCTCCATCACACCTTTGTAACCAGTTCATGTTGATTTTATGTCATGCTGGTATCACAGCAAGAGGTGTGAGTGTCATGTTGTACCCCCTTAAGCCTATAGAGACCTTGTTCACTGTACTGTAACTCTGGGATGACAGGCAGAGTGCTTGCCTCACATTGCCACTGCAAAACAAATAACAGGGTCAATAACAGGTTGGAAAAAAACTCTGCTTAGCTTGATATGGCAAGTGACAAGTACTGTACATACATATTTCCAGCAAAGTTCCACATTGCAAAGGTCCTGTTAAGGGCCCAGTATGGTCCCCAATCCAAAACGCACACATGTGCTCTGCAACTGTGTGCAAATGTTTCATTCAAAGTTAACATGTCATCAGATCTGTGGTGTGTGTATTTTGGACACAATCTTAGTGTTCTCTTGCATTTGGCGAAAGCAGGGTGTCCATTTGCAATCAGCTTCAATATGTCTACTGCTACAAAAATAGTTAGTTTGTTAGTTTTATTATTTGTCATATATGCTATTGCACAGGGCAATACATAGTGAAATTATTGTGCACGAGTCCAGCTGTCATTCAACTATATAAAGTGCAAGATTTGGTTATAATAATGATTGGGTGGTCACTGGGTGGTGGGCTAAGTGACATTGTCAGTCTGGTTTAACAGATTGCATTGGTAAAGAAACTCCACCTTATCCTCTCTGTGTTGACCCTCAGCAGACGGTAGCGTCTCCCTGAAGGCAGCAGGGTAAACAGACTGTTGTTGGGGTGGCTGACATCACTAGTGATCTTTTTTCTGCATCATTTGATGTGAATGTCCTACAGATTGGGGAGACTGGTCCTGATGGTTCTCTCAGCTGAGTGGACCACCCTCCTTAGAGCCAACTGATCCTGCTTGGTGGCGATCCCCATCCAGGTGGTGATACTCCCACTCAGGATGCTCTCTATGGTGCAGGTGTAGAAGTTCCTGAGCACACTAATGATAATGATGGATTGGATTTATATAGCGCTTTTCAAGGCACTCAAAGACGCTTTACAGGGTTCCAGGTTCCATTCATTCATTCACACACAGTCATACTGGTGGTGGTAAACTACCATAGTAGCCACAGCTGCCCTGGAGCAGACTGACGGAAGCATGGCTGCCATTCAGTGCCTACGGCCCCTCCGACCACCACCTCAAACATACAGCAGTCATACACATTCACACGAGGCAAGGTGGGTGAAGTGTCTTGCCCAAGGACACAACAACCATGACACAGGTGGCAGAGCGGGGATTGAACCGCCAACCCTTGGATCATTGGCCAACCCGCTTAACCACCTGAGCCACGGTCGCCCACTGAGTGGGAGTTTAAAGTCTCTCAGTGGTCTGAGATAGTAGAGATGCTGACAGGCTTTCTTCACAACGGTGTTGGTGTGACAGGACCATGACAGGTCCTGTGTGATGTGAACACCGAGGTATTTGAAGCTCTCCAATAGGGCTCCATTTATGCTGAGAGGTTGGAAGCTCCTCTGCTGTTTCCTGCTGAAGTCCACTATAAGCTCTTTGGTCTTGTCGACGTTCAACTTGAGTTTATTCTCCTCACACCAGTCCGCTAGATGCTTAATCTCAGAGTGGTAGGCGGTCTCATCATTGTTGGAGATCAGGCCAACCACAGCTGTGTCATCAGCGAACTTTACCATGGTTGAAGCAAACCAATCATCATCATCATAATTCTGCTGATATTTTATTCATGTCTTTTTTACAGTGTGAACAGAATAGGTCCTGCTTAATCAAATTCTAATGTTTTACGATGCTACCTCAGTCTGAACAGTCATGTCAGACTTCATGGGACTCTTTCGTCACTTTGGATCAACATTCGTCTCAATTCTGCATTGGTGAGTCCAGGGGTCACTTTGTGAACACAAACATGGGAGAGAGCTGTTTCTGTGTCTGTCTCCGTACCTGTTTCTTTGAAGTCATTCACATCCTAATCCCAGCACTCCTGGCACGTACACTTCGATACAGAAGTAGCAGACATTCCTACACAAAAATCCATAATTAAAACTGTGGCTGTCTTTCTCCTCGCCCTCATTATAATTTTTCTCACAAATATGTTGGCTTCCACTGCACATCTACTTATGAATTAAACCGTAAACGCAGACTTCAGTGGCCTCCAGGTTTACTTCTGTATGTCAGTGTGCTGTGTGTGACGTTTTTAACTGTTGTTCTTTTGGGTCAATTCAGGAAAGGGTTCAACAGCCAAACAATTCAAAACAAAACAAAATTAATCTGAGCAATGAATCCTCACATGATCACTAAGGCTTGCAGTGTGAAGGCAGGCAGACACAACATTATGTCATTTTTAGAGGTCTCGTCCACATGAAAGGGTGTGAAAACCAGCGGGATAACCATACATTTTGCCCTAACAGGATCAATCCGGTATCATAGCACCAGGCTTTAAAAATGTTTTGTTGATACATGATTACCAGTATGGCTAATGGTACGTTTCCCATTGCTGTATTAATTTAAAATGTATTAACTTCATAAAATATAGGAGTAAAATAGCATGTTAAAATGTTTTCCAGTGATTAGGGAAGTATGCATCAAGGCAAAGGTACAGTGAAATATATTAGACAATTATTCAATAGCTCCAGTGACGAGTCTAGGATAAGGGTCTGACAGCAAGGACAGACATGGAGAAAATTGGTCTATAATTAAATGTTGACATAATTCCATGTTCATTTTGGCTCATTTTAAAATTCAAGTGCTTCACTGAAACAATTTCCCCTCGCTAATTACAATTTCCTGCCAGACTGACATTTACAATGCAATCATCAGATCTTTGAAAATGTGTTTTTGATTTATTACTTCTGCCTTCATCACAGAGCTTAGCGACAAGAAATTAGTTTATAAAATAAGAGCTCAAATTATCAGGGCCTTTGACCTGTAGAGACGACTCATCATTGTGTGTGTCAAAGACAAGCTGCACATTTTTGACAGCCATGTACAGTATAGTAGGAGAAGATCAGAGGAAGAAATGGGTTGTTTCAAATATTCCAAAACTCCTTTCCGCTATTGAAATGAACGGCTGGGACATCAAACATCCGTGCCTGTGTGCAGCTTTCACAGGACAAGACAGACAAAATGATTTGATGCCATCTGAGGCTCACCAGTGCTTCGGATCACAATGCTGCTAGTTTATACACTGGTGATTATTCATGGCACTCACGCTTATTATCCGGGAGAGACTGAACAATGGCTTTCTGTCGTGGGAAGTGAACAGTTAGAAGTACTAACCTCTGCCAAAACAATCGCCCTCTGCATTTCTCTCAGCTGTGAAACAACAGGAGGGCGGGCGGGATGCAGACATCTCTGTCTCCCTTGGGTGTAATCTGACTTAGATAAATATTTGCCATGCAGTCTGAACATCACACAGAACCATTGTGATGCTCTTGTGACGCTTGCTGTGATTGCTTTACTCTGCAGCAGAAATGGATTTTAGCCTTCGAGTGACTTTCATTTAAAATGGCCCTTCTTGGCTAAAATATCTCCAACCAGCTGAAAGTGGAATGAAAATCAATTTTTTTTAAATCAATGAAGAAATAAAGGCAACCCATCCTGTATAATTTCCCAAACATATGAACTCATCCAGATAATTATTTTTGACATGAAAATATTCAGGAAAACCCAGGGCAATGTGAGGAAGGTTGTTTACTTTGTATGTCGGAGCTTTTACTTCATTTAAAAGGAAACAAACAGGTGGATTGAGTATTGGCAGTGACACAAATGATATTGCTTTGTCTTTGAAGAGCTCCAGGAAAAGCTGTTTTCTGGATTTGTGCTTACCCTACAGCACACAGGCCCATGTAGCTTGTGTTTTACAATCACACACATCCATCACTGAGTCAAGAATCATATCAATACTTGCCCATTTCCCCATTTGGAGAGAGCAGAAGAGATCAATTCATTTAAAAGGAACCACAGCCAGACATCCGTTTTAGAGATTAGAGCATATATTGGCTAGTCATCTGATGGAGGGTTTAAGGTTCATTAAGTCAATGGAATCCTTAATCAAAAGGCAACCTTTCAGTCCAGGCTTTCATTGCTGAATTTCTACAGCACATCAAGTTACACTCGTAAGGCATAACGTACTGAACAGCCTTGGCCTTACTTTACTGATGTTTTTATTGTATATCCTAACTTGTCTTGTATTTTGTCCTTGGTCTAAAGTTACTCTGACAAAAAGCCCAAATTATTTGTATCAGGAAACCTCAAAAGGGTGGATAATGTATTTAGAAAAATTGTAAAATGCAGAATCGGAGAAGAGGTTTTACAAATCATTATCATAGCCTTGGTGCTGTGTTAAGGCTTTGAGACAATCCAAATGGGCCAATATTGGTGAACAATATTACTTTTTCCATGCTCAAAGTATATAACTGGGAATTCTTGATAGTCATAGACAAAGGATAAAGACACCTGACTAGCATCCAATGCATGCCATCAATCCATACATGACTTTCCAAAGAACTGAGTCCTCAATCAGTGGGTTTCTGTAAATCCTGCGACTCAAGTTTCTGTCTACAGTCCAGCGTATCCCTCCCTGGGCTGAATCACGGGGCAGACTCTGGCCGTGATTCTTAAGTGTCACTTGTGTCCACCTGAATTATTGTTTGTGTGTAATGCAGGGGAAGAACCAGTAGGCAATGAGAAGTGGTTGTGCCCTCTGATTGATTGTTAAGTGTTGTCCAGGAGCCCATTGCCAGACTCCACTTAACGGCCTGCACAGCCGAAAGCAATCAGTGGCTGTTACTAAGGGTCTCGTGGGGACGGGTCCGGTCATGATTGATCTTCAGTGGAGCTCTGAAGATGTCTCAGAGAACCAGGTTTCACCAGTGGTGTTCAGGTGAGAGAGGGTGTTTTTGGACTTCTGGCATTACGTCAACAGAAAATAAATGTAGTTAGCTCAACTCACACTTATCCAATACCCTTTGAAATGATTTCACTCTTCTTGTTGGGAGAATATGAGATGCCATAACGTGTCGTATCATAAGAGGTATGAGGCAGGTTAATTGGCATGACAAATTGTGCTTATTTGCATACATCATTCATAAGGTATAGCGGTACATAGGCTATACTATAGCCTATGTTGACTGAAAATTACTGCATGCAGCAATGTATTATATAGACAAATAGTAAATCCCAGTGGATATATTGCATGTCTCCCGACACTATTGTACCTGAGGACACACATGCACGCACACACACAGCCGGCTGTAGCACCAAGCAGCAGAGCTGTTGGCTCTCCAATGGTGTGTTCAGTGACCACAACGCCTGGTGTTAGTCTCATTACAGAGGGATCAAAGGAACATGAGCTTCATAGCAGTGAAGACTCTCTTCAGCCCCCCGAGAAGCGACTCCTCCTCTAATCTCAAAGGTCACATTTAGTCATTCAAATATAAAATAGCATCACATCCCTCATGTGACCTGCTGGAGTCTTCTCCAGAGCTGAGGTTCAGAGTAAACTAACCCAAAAAACTAAAGAGTTCCGTCAAAAATGAACAACTTAGTGATTGAATGGAACAGGTAGAAAAAACGGCAGTCTTTCCTTGAGCAATAATTAGCCTCTAACATGCCCAACATTATGGCGAGGAACCTTCTGATATTTAATCTAGGCTAGTAAACTATATTAATTAAATACTCAATATATGATATCTTGAGGACCCGTACCACACACAAGCAATAATCTTCATTTAGAAGCTGGATGAGGGTTTGTCCTTGCACAGTGTCATGATGCCAATGATAACGGCCATGAATTGTGTAAACACTTGGTTGACTACGAGAGATTGTACGACTTGAAGGTGCTACGAGGAACTTTTTAATATTTCTGAAACAGTCTAATTTTTGCTCTGATGATCATAAATAACACGTAACAGCAAATGAGAGCATCAGTGCAAATAATGCTATTTTTATATAGTTTTTCCTAATGCCTTTGTCATGGTTACGCTGACCCAGGAACAACAGCTAGGGTATTAAAACCACTACCACTTTTGTCCAAAAGGGGCGCTAAAATTAACAGAAACTGAAAGTTCCTCAGAGCACCTTTAAGATTTTATTACAAATCACAATAAAAAACACTCACAATTTGTTGATCGTGGTGAATTCCCATTATCAGAAAAATTGTGAATATTTTCACAAGTGACTTGAATAAGCTAGCTTGTGAATGTAGTTGTATTTTAATTTACTGATTTGTTTTCAATTCCCTCAAGGGGTCGCTGCATCTTTCCAGTAATTTCTAAATCCTTAACCTGTCACAATGGCTGAAGCCTTTGTATCCCCAACAAAACAGATTTTTTTTAAGATTTTTTTTCAAATAACGCAATCAACATATTTGTTTCTTAACTTAATGTAAATGTTAAAGGTGAAGTGAGCGATATATTTACGTTAATATACGTGTTAAATCACTCTATATTCATATGGTGATAACTTATATAGTGTGCGCGCTTCATATCACAGGTCTCTTAGTCACCCGCTCTGCATGTAATCGGCAAATAAACTTTTCGGGTATCCCACAACCTGATATCTATTCAGAACAGAGAACGCTACAAACGCGCAGAGAGCGACAGAGGGGTGACTTATGCGTCTACAATGGCGGAGCAGGTAAAAATACTTCCCAAAGTTTGTTTTGATGTTTTTTTTTATCGCACTCACGGATCTGAGATGATGCTAGATGAGTCGCTGCTTGAAGACCGCAGTGCATTGAGAGGGGACTGCTAACTGCAGTCACTGACAGGAAGTTAGCTTAAAAGTACCATTTCGCTTAATGAACCTTTACTAGGATTTCAGTATGTTTTAGAGCCCTTTTGAGGGTTTCAAGAATATATTGATGAATATTGTGAATTGGAATTATATTGACCAGGATAAATGTGACATGATATTTTCACATTGTCCCATGCTTTATCTTTTGGGAAATCCTCGTTTCAAAAATGCTGTTATGTTAGGAATTATGTGGGGTGAGTTTAAGATGGAAGCACACAACTAAATATCATTCTATTTCATAATTTTCGCACAAAATGTGTTGTTTTTAAAGTTCACTTCCATATACTGCTATATTTGTAAAAAAAAAATCAATTTAATGTGTGCTCTGCAGTACTCCACTGCAGTCAAAGGACCAAACACTGCTACAAACACACACGTTCACAATTGAAATCACACCAGTGATTTTTGTCATGGAATTTAGTTTCCACTCTGAAATGACACAGCGAGTGGACAATGATGGTGGCAGCTAATAACATTGCAGTGCCAACAGCAGTTCCCCGGGATCTGAGCAGCTGTTCTGCAGTCTATATTGGCCTGTTCCTCATGTGGAGAAAAAAAGAGCAACCTAGATGAGAATTTTGTGCTTCAGTGGCCATTGAAAGATGAGGCAATAAACTGCTAAACTTGAGTAATCACACACTCCCTGAGGAATTTCTCAAATGGGGATGGTCAAAAACCTTGAAATTTGAGCCCCCTCGCACACGGCCCAGGCTTTAACATTTGATGAGATTCATTCTTGTAGGGAGCTGAATACAAGTGTCTTCTGATTACAGGGCCCGCCATTAAAGTTCCCACCAGTGTGCATTTCCATGGTAGAACGTCAATGGGATTAAAATCTCAATTCACTCAGTCAATTCTCCAGTAACAAGATTTCATTAAAAGCAGGCAGGGAGAAAATGGACTCAAAAGCACTGAGACAGCTGGACTATAAATTATAAAAATGTGCTTTCTGCTAACTGAACACACCTTCAGCTTGCAGATGCATTATTATTTAATGTTCAGAAGAGCTGGTTTTATGTAAATTGGAGTCTTCTATTCTCTTCAGTCCCCTTCTCAATGCCAGATACTTCTAAACCAAGCAAAGGGAGAGATTATGCAAACCAATTAACATATGAAAATAACGTATTAATATACTGTCTCTGAACTGTATCCAATCAGTTCCTTTTCACTGGCGTGTGTACAAAACAATTAAAATTAAATTTATACTGCTATTCCCATATTCTGCAGCAAATGGAGTCAGTGAGCAAATGCTGACAAAAAGTTTTACAGGCCTGTGTTCTTCCTTAAAGGCACACTGACTTTAAGAATATTTATAAGAAGCCATGCTAATAAATTCCACTCTTTGTTTCTCCCTAATGATGTGTGCATCTGAGACAAAGCAGTGAAATCCATAGCGGTAGCAAGGTGCTAATGAATGGCTTACATTATGCTGTCCGCTAATTACTACCGCACCATAAATAAAACACAAGACAATCAATTAGGGGTAGACGTGTGTTTGTTAGTCATGGGCAGCAAGTTCCTCCAGGCCAAGGCTCTGCAACAGACCTGTCTCTTCAGGGTGTAATTTTTGAAATGGATAAGATGAGCTCAGATAAATCCCATTTTGAATGTTACTGAATGCACTCAAGGCAATATATTTCTAGTCGTACAGATTACACCTATGGAGAGGTGGGTAAAACATTTTAATGCATATGAAGCAAAAAGTCATTTCCACCGAAATTGGACAAAAGAAATCAGGCGGCTATTATCTCCACACCTTTTTAATGGAGCGTCGCAAAAAAAGGCTTTCTCCTCCACTTCATACAAAGCTCCTCCAGTTTCCCAGACACCAACTGGCTGATGTATCACACTTGATTTGAACCAGAGCAGGGGAAATCAGAGTGCATTAACACTGCATGTAGAAGGCACTAACCGAATGATCCTAGCATTATGCGGCCTCTGGCCTGGCCTATCTGCGTAGTTTGATGCATAATTTGAACATTAATGTAATTTACATTTTAACACAGTCCCAAAAGTAAACTGATTAGTTGATGGTTATCTCCTAATGTGCCAAGAGGACCCACATGTCACTTGCATGCAGGCAGGGGGACGGGATTACAAATGACAAGGTTGGCCTTGCAGGAACACAGACAAAGGAAAAACGCCTGCCAGCAGGATTAGACACATGCACACAAACACGCACACACTCAGAATTGTGTGAGGTAAATGGTCGTCTTTCAGGTTTGCTAGAGTAGCGTTTCTGTCTAACAGGATTTATCTTTCTTCTTTTATTTTCAAGGACCTTTAAACAGATCATACCAATAAGGAGGAACACATAACAATACATCTGATGGATGTAACAGTAGCTTCTCAGTTGGTTTTGCAGTCCTTAGATGACTTGATACCATCAACAGATACGTGTTAGTGCAAAGTTTCAAGAGGAGTTCACTTGCCAGAAATCGTAGTAATCAATCTAAAATTCAAATTTAAAAAAACGCATTTAAAGTGTTTCTGGGCAAATCAAATGTCTTTTATCTCTGTCCCGACACATTTCCTTTCTTTATCATAGGACAAATTAGTGCCCCTGTAGATGACAGAAGCGCCTTAAAGTAAGTGCAACAGAGTCTCAGTCCCATGATGCAACGCTCCCAGTGGTTACATCTGCTCCATTCTTTCATCTTTCTCCATTGTGGAGGTGGAAGCTGTCACATTAGGAGGAGAATCGTGGCTCCTTCCCACCCCCTAGTACCCCCTTTTTCCCATTCCATCAGTTGGCAGGGTGGCAGGCCCATACAAAGGAGCGTGCACCAGGAGCACAGGGGGGAGCACCGTTAGAGGAAAAAACAGTTTGGGAATTAAGGTCATTAATTTTCCACTTTCAAGGGCTGCCACACAGACGGAGATAAAGTCAGCATAAATATTCCGCCGAAGTTTCTCCTGTTTTTTCTCCTCTCCCCGTTTTCATCGGCAGCCCATTTATCTCCATGCTGTCAATTAGAGGCAAAAGCAAAGAACTAATTAGGAACTGTGCAATTTTAATTAGCTGTTTTGATAATTAAACTAATTGGTTCCCTTGTGCTTCCGCAATGTGTGCTGAGAACTTTTTTGATATCTGGGCAACAGATTTCCCATCCGCTGGTTAATTAGTCACTTTTGCATTAAAAAGGGAGCCCTCCTTAATAGCCTTAATTTGCAGTTGAAAAGAGAATCTACCATCAATAATTTGTGTAATTGGTAACCGTTTGATTGTATTTTAGAGGCACGGCCGGACAGCTTGGCATGTCTAATTCCTAATGACTAGGATTAAAGTTGGATTAACTGTTTGGGAAAGGGATTCACTCTCCCCTCTTTCCTACCCACCAAATGACACCTTGTCTATGTGATTGGTCATGAAATGCAAATTGACTAGGTGAACAGCAGGGCTTATGACCTTCCTATTACCTTCTATATGGTGAGCCTGTCAGGTTGCATCAAAAAGATTCAGTTAATTCCTATTTTCCACCCACTGTCTCAGAAGCATCACGAGGAAGAGAATAAAAAGCAGTTATAATTTATTATGTGATGTGTTAAACCTCTGCCATCAAACCCATTCGTGTACAACTCTGAGGGGGAAAACATAGCCCAGATCAGCCACTAGGAGGAGCAGAACCTTAAATCTCACAGTAAAAAAGTAAAGTATGTCTCACTGTTCAACTAAACATCCTTCAAGAGGGCAATGATTTTCTCTCTGAACATAAAATAGCATATTAAACAAAGTGTACATTCACAAACAGTAACTGAATGTCTGCCTATCAGTCACATGCCTAGACTGAATGCAAATACGGTGACATTACTATAAATAACTTTGGTAAATTACTTACCAAACTGGTGTTTTGCTACAGAAGCACAAACACATGGTGGGGGGAAATCACACTGATGTTGACAGGTGTCAGCTTAATGTTAGAATGCATTTGAATATTGCTAAAGGCCGGTAAAAACCTGGACTAAAAGCATATCATTCAGCATCTTAACTATCAGGCACCATCTCTATACTTTTACAACATAGAGCCCCGTCAGTAGTCTGATTAAAAAGCACCATTCATCCCACTTAGCCGGAATACAATTAAGGGACATGGCTTTAAAAGCCCAGCCCTGAAGCCTCTCCCTATCCCACATAAAAGGAGCACTCTCCGGCGAGCCTTGCCTGTAAATATCATGTTTGATATGAGGTTTTAATCTGCTTAGCCATTCTGAACTATAGAATGGGCTCATCCTCTCTGCGAAAACCCCTGTCCAATGGCTGTGTGCCTGAGGACGAATAGGAACACAACACTAGTGTGCTATCTGATTAGGTGGGGTTAATTACAGAGCACTGTTTTGTAGTGGCTGCATTTGAGAGCCGCCCATAAATAGATCGGCATGGCTAATGCATGCTCAGAAATGAATTTTAATTAACTGTGTATCAGAGAAGCCCACTCAGGGACTTGTTTCTAGTATGTACTGACCCCACTGTTGGATGTGGAGTGGGAAAGGGTCTGGACCCAAGACACTGTGAGAGGGGCTACAAGCACCATGGCCTACATGAGCCATGTATGTATCATAGACACACACAGAATGTTGTGTCTTTGGATGAAGATGGTTCATTTATATTGATTGAGAGTCACAGTGCGACCTGCACGTGTCTTAACATCATGATCAGGCTGAGAGTCACAGTCTCTGTGGCTACTTCACCTGTCCACATAGGGATCAAATGCCAGTGACATTTCAATATACGTTCAACCTCTAAATGCTATATGTTTCTGCAAAACATGTAGACCCCATAACGTGGTTTACTCTGAGGTAATTGCGGTTACTCCGTCCGTTATTACCCCACCTCTCTTGCCAACCATTTTTAGTTCCGTCTCCGAAAGGTCTTTGTATGATGTCTTTTTTCAAATTCAAATGTCAAACAGCTATTTGAAGTCGAGCCCTGATGATACTGAACCATTCTTTCCTCCTTTCCTTTCCCAGTTTTCCGTGTGATTGGATTAATTATGTGTCAGTCACTTTGTTAGAGGTCAGCAAACATACATTCTCGGTCAAAAGTCATCAATCTGTGTGACCGTGGAGATGAAAAAGTCAAGCATGTCAGCCAGGAAGCTGGACAGAAAGGGATCAGCCCATTGATTTCAGGGCCAACCCAATCTCACCACAGCCTGCTGCCCTGAGAACGGAAATTATCCCTATGGGCTATGTACAGTGTGCTTTATACCCTATATTGCTGGTGCATGGTCACATTAGCAGAGTACAGAAAGTTATTTCAAATGCAGGGCAGGAAGGTTATCAAATGGGAAAGCATGTGCAGTCCATGTGCTGTGATAACAGAATATTTAAAAACAGTGCAGTGTGGTTCCCAAATGCACTATCTATACGGATGTGATTATTTTAACTCATGTTATTTTGCACATTTTATAAATGGTTTTCACCTCCACTCCACTTCATACAGATATAATTCTTTGCAGATTAGGTTTTCCACTGCAAAGCATTTTACTAGTGTGTGTTCTAATGCAGACCCTCGCCAGGCCCTTGATCTTAAATAGATTGAGAATGACTATTACACTTATTGATTATTGCAATGATTTGATAACAGAGAAACTAAAAATAATGTGCTTCAAGTAGCGTTTTTAATATCTGGTACATAATGTAACAGAAGGCAAGGACAGACTGAGCAAGCTCACACCACTGACAACCTGCTGGCTGCTGACGAACCAGCATTATTGTAGCTATACTCCACTCCACTCTCCTAAATGGCTAATCTTTGTTGGATCTCACCCTTAATTGGTTAACAGTCTCCGCAGGGCAAGTGAAAGTGGTGCTATTTAAGGCTCCACCATGAAACAGCAACACTTTCATCTTGGCAATAACAGGCAACAATTATATTACCAGATTCGAAACTGAACCTTCTATCTACCCACTAATCAAAAACGCAGCCCATCTGTTGTGCGGTCCCTTTTGAAACGACTGTTTATCTGCAGCCTGTATGATAACGGTGTCTGGACACTAATTAACTGCTAAATGGAGCACACTTAGATGTTATTTCCATTACATTCTGTGGGAAAAGTAGGCCTAAGGAGAACAAAAACAATACGCGCATTTTATGTTTACTCCAAGAGTACCAGGCACCGATGGAGCTGCATCTCTCTTTCTCTCTCTCTTTCTCTCTCTCCCCCCCATATACACGCGCACCCGCATCCGTGCGCATGTGCATGCATCAATACAAACTTACGTGCACGCTACCTCCTGCTCTCTCTATCATGCACGTTCAGACTGGCAGACAAGACCAGTCTCTCTCTCTCTCTTTCTCTCTCTCTCTCTCTCTCTCTCTCTCTCTCTCTCTCTCTCTCTCTCTCTCTCTCTCTCTCTCTCTCTCTCTCTCTCTCACACACACACACACAGACACACGCACACACACTCACTCGCACACTTTCCCTTAGCTGTGCTTTTGTGTTTTGTCAGAATTAATGAGAAAAGTTCCCTTGCCCTAGGGGTAATTAGTGTCCTTGGAGTTAAATAAGCTAATACTTAGACACCTCTGGCACAAGCAATTATGTTTGTGTATTGAATAATTGATTCAAAGAGGGGGGAAGGGCTGCTAATCAGATCTGAGCATAATGAATTGATTTAATTAACAGGGGAATCCGAGGGTCTCTGGAAACTGCGCGCATTTATTCAGTAGCAGTACAGGCGAGCGCGGCACATAAACTGAGAAAGAGGCGGCGTGAGTTTGCTTTTAGCAGTTGTCAGATTTGCAATTGGATTTGTTTGAATATAGTTGCTGTTTCGGAGCAAATGAGAACGCGTAAGAGAGCATATTAACAGCGAGGAGAGCACAACCGGCCAGTCTCCGCGTCTGATCCGTCCGTGTGTGCACAGTTACAGATAGGATACACTAGATTTATATCGCTTTTCATTGTTTTTGCCATTTGATTCGCATGGAATTCACTAAGAGCAACCAACGCAGTTTGATCGCTATTTATTTGAATCGCAGTGCAGTCCGGATAGTGGGATCTCGCCGCGTATTGCGTGTATGAATTACTATTGATAGGAGAGGGGGGAAACGTGCAGACGGCAATTCATCTTTCCAGGGTTTTTGATTTATCGAGGCGTAGGCTAGTCAACCGCGCGTTTCAAAGCCATTTCCAGGAGAACCTGTGAGCAGAGCGAGCGGTGCAGCCTGCTGGAGCCGAGGACGGATCGCCCGGGGAAGGACTCCTCGTTCCTCAGGACGATGGTGTTGGACAAGGAAGAGGGTGAGTAACATCTCCGACCGCAGGATGCCATAACCTCTGGAGAAACACGGCGAACTACTGGCATTTTACACATCAAGTGTTTCCCGTCACCACGGACCTGCGCACCCGCAGTCTCCGCTCACTATCGGCTTTTTCAACCTCATTTAGCCGCGACAAGGGTCCGTGTTTTCACCGAGGAACCCGAGCGCTGTGGCTGTTTTCTGAACCGTGAAGTTGAGGTGCACTTTACGCAAAAAAAGCCTGTCACTCACTGGCAAACTGCAGTTTGGCGTGGAAGTGGAGTTGCATGTTTATTTAGAGTAGATTTTTCTGTGGCGTTTTGACGCGAGTTTGTGGATATAGCCTACTTCACAGACGCTGCAGTGCATGTGGCTCCTCTTTTCTTTCTCTCCTCTAAGTGCTTTTTGCGTCTGCGAAGTTAGCGAGGCAGCCTTTGACATCACCACGGGATGGGAGATGACAGCAGAGTGCTTTTAACTTGATTGCAAATTATGGATAGCGCCGCACAACGTTCACTCACTTTCCATCCAAATAGGCCTGCTTGCATTACTCATCTATTTCAATGTATTTAGGTTAATGGGTGAGGCAATCTAATTTAAATTTAAATCAAACTCGCCTTAATGACGCCCCATTTCGGAATTAACTGATGGTGAGATGTGCAGTGCATTATCACTCTCAGGTCTAAATGGTGCACAGAGTATTTTTGCAATTAATTGGATTCATAACCTGATAATTATATTCAAAGGAGACTATAATCTGTACTAAAGGCTTTATGTGGTCTGACATGAAGTTTGTCTCTGCTGCCCCTCTTTCCTTGGACACTTCTTTGCTGACAACATAGACCACTTGATGACCTGCAAAACAACAACCTACACTAACCTTATATACATCTGTGTACTTGTTATTTTTTCGTACAGTACATTGCGTTTGCACATTTGAGTTTATCCAGGTCTACTGCTCCCCCTCCGAAAGTAATGGATGCATTTGTAACCCATAATTCATGTTTCAAAATGGATATTTCATATCTCTTAGCAGAGCATCCTTTCACTTACACATCTAAAAACCAATAAAAGGATTGCGGCAGAGACATAAATTGGTCTGCCTGGCTGAATCCATGTTGTGCTGCGAATGCACCTAAATTAACTCAACTGTAAATTGTCTCCTTTGGATGTCTGTCTAGCTAAAAGTTCTCCATATGATTCATGATTCGGATTGCTTTTAACAGTTATTGGCTAAGCAATATGGTAAATGTACAAGGTGATGCAAATGGCATTAGTGGGAAAGGATGCACAGGAGCATGTAATGCAGTCAATACTACATTAACTACTGATGCCCAATTACAGAACCAGGGAGAGTGGCTTTTAGGAGCATTAGGACTTGCAGAAAAGCTGAGATCACCTGCTGCTCATTGCCTAAAAGCTTCACCCTTTATTTGCTGGTCCCGACCAGCAGCTCCAGCATTTTGGCCAGGTTGTCAACAGAGCTGCTTTGGATCTGGACTCTTTCATTGTGGTGCCTCTTAGCGTTTATTGGCTCTCAAGTTATGGGCTTGTCAATTCAACCTTCTTGTCTAATGTAACCACTTAGAGCCTGCACAAATAAATGTGTGTTTATGCTGAGAGGGAGGTGTGGCTCAGTGTGTTGGGTGGCCCACATGGGTGTATGTGTATGATTACTGTCTGCCTCTCTTGATGGATTTGCTATTATGCCAGTGTGTGTGTGTGTGTGTGTGTGTGTGTGTGTGTGTGTGTGTGTGTGTGTGTGTGTGTGTGTGTGTGTGTGTGTGTGTGTGTGTGTGTGTGTGTGTGTGTGTGTGCACGTGCACATGCTGCTTAAAGTGTTCATATTTCAGTCCTTATGTGGCCTACAAAATGGATCATCAGTGTGTCTGATCTCCTGTTCAAAGCCTGTTTGGCAACACAGTTGCAGTTTGTTGCTGCTTGTTTGACTGTTTTTGAACTTTGACTTCTCTTGGAAAAAGTCTGCAACAATTTGTGCAACAAATGCCTTAACAAAAATCTTGATGCCATCCTTATAGTAGCGAGAGAATGTTCCTGTTTCAAATCATTCCGCACTATATCAGTCTAGTGAGAGTCAAAGAAACAGTTGTAACTTTCATCATAAATTACAAGAATCAAACCTAAAATATTGTTTCAGTGTTATATAGCTACCTGCCCATATGACCATGCTGTCTGGTCAGTCTCAAGTTACATGCACATATTCAACTAATCACCATGATGCAGTAATCAACTTAAAACACACACTATCTGGTACAGCACCGAACCTGAGTGCACAGAGCAAGACTGTAAAAGGAATATAAATATACAGTATACTGTATATAGTATAAATATTTGCCTTCTACATGAACACAACTCAAGTAGTATTCTCTTCACAGACCTCAGCGGAAGAAAAACCTCCAGCTGCTGATAAAAGTCTTGTTACCTTTGCTTGTTAATTTATGACCCTGTTATCATCCTGTCCAGTGAAATTTGTACATTCATAAAGCATGTGATTGAAAAGCAATGCTTCAGATGAATACAGACTGGTGATCTGTCGGCTGCTGTAATAAAACCTGGGCTTCAGGCACAGATTTTTATTTTGAAATAATAAGAATTGCTTCATTCTTTAACCATGTTACCATGGTAATACTGTCTTGTAGCAATGTTATATTGATTTAGAAAGTGGACAGTAATATTTATTTTCCGTTATTTGGTTTGTGAGGGTTGATTTGTAATTTCCAGTTGGAGATTACTTTTATTTGTTCTTTAAGTCTTTTTCACTCTTGCAAAGGAATGCAATTTGCTTCCCCATATTTGCTATTTTCTCAGCTTATTGGTTTGCTCTTACTTCAAAATTAAACTTGCCCATTTCAAATATTGAAATTACGTCTGGTTGTTGTGCTCTGGGCCCTGAACAATATTACAAACACATTGCTTCATTTGATATTTCTTTGGTTACAAAAAAAAAAGACAAAGTTTTAACACACACCTTTGTTGCCTTTGCAGTACTTTCCCAATGCTGTCTTGAAAAGAGATTGTCGAAGGAGGCGGGTATTTTCTCAACAGTCAAGAGTGTACATTGTGCACAAGGGAAAGCAGCAAAATCTCCATTCTTATGGGCATACAAATTACAGGAGAGGAGGGCCAGAACATAATGGTATGAATCTTCCCATATACAGAAATGATAATAGCATTAGCTACTCTGCATTACCATGTGTTTTGCGCCCCTAGGGCTTTGACTGTCCATATCACACTGAAGCTGCTCTTATTATTCAATTTAGATAAACTGATGCAAAATCACTTTTATATAATTTTCAGCTGTGAGTGTTTCATTCCGTCTGATCTGTCTCAGATTCTGAAATGCGGAATTCCCACTGGAGACAATTTGGTCTGTCACCACTAAACCTCCAGATGCCTATCAGTCCTGATTGTTTCACATCCACGAGTGATTGAGATGTGTATCATTTTCCATATTTTTAGTGGGATTCATAGGGCCTGAATTGAGACTTAAGATACTTGTGTTAGCCGGCGCGCCCACCTGCCTTCGATGTAAATGGCTGCACTCATCAGTGTGGCACACAAACTCAATTATGCACTCTTAAGCTGTAAGAGCATCCCTTTTATTATTGCCAGAGGCCACATGCTATCCATGTTATCATACAAGTCCTCACTACAAGATCTGCCTGTGCAATGCACCACAGGGAACTGAAGATCCCCGATGTGTTTTCCTCTGTTTTTTATTCCATCCAATTTAATGATTTTATTTTTTCAATGTCAAAAATAATTTCTGGTATGTTGTTGGGCTGTGTTTGAGAATAAAGAAGGTTGCGGATATTGAGGTGCCGCATTGAGAATTATTTGAACAAAAAATAAACTCGAAGTCGCAATGACACACACATCAAACTAAATGTTACAATGAAATCTTTTACCAGAGCCACGGAAATGTTGACAAGTTGAGATGAATGGATACTTTAATACCACCTTTTAAACCACCATGGAGATACCTTATGTCTTATTGGACTCTGAGACAACATAAAAATTACAACTGTGTTCATCAACATCACGTAATCCAGCTTTGGCTGTTGGAAGCAAGTCTCACCGCCACTTGTCACTGCAAAGCCGACTCTCTCAAGCTGCTGTTGACTCCACTGATGTCGAAGTAGGAAAAAAGCATTGACGCGCCGATGCCTCCACAAACACACACTTCCTGCAACATTATTTTTTCCCCACGTTAAGTTATCTATTTGGCTGTTTACCTATTGTGCGCTCTCCATTCTGACTTGTTTGTCAAGTTCTGATGAGCTCTTTGTAAAGCTTCATGCCTTGCTCTGTGGAACATCAACTGTCTTTTTTCTGTCAGCTAAGTAAAGATGGCAGGAAAGATGGGAAAGTGGCATGACATGCAACAAAGTTCTTAAGATGAGCAGATGTCAAGGCTTCAGCCTCACCGTCTTTGGTTCTTTGGCAGCTCGGTGCAAGTGTCAAGGTGCCCCGCAAAATGTTGCTGAAGAAAAGCTTTAATATGTCTACCTGCAGTAATGAAACAGCATGTCACCTGTTACACTGTAAGGCATCATAAGCACCTTGTTTAGTCTCACCGCCTCAGTGGAAATCAAAATATCATGTTTTACAAATATAAATTACACAATTTTGTGTGTAATGATGTGCATATAATGATATGAGACAACATTGTCTCATAAATTCATATACTGTACACAAAACCCTCATAATTCAAAAACGGCATAAATGACACATTTCATATTGGCGGTAATCAAATCATGTGTGCATTATAAATGCGTAAAATGAATCATAAATAATAATTACCCGATGTATCTAAAAGCTTACTTGTGTCTTAGAGCTTTACGATCTACTGTTATTCAATCAGTTTTTTAGCATGTTTTGTTTATCCCTCCTGAAATAGCTTAGTGATGTATATTTGTTTGAATGGAACGCAGAGCTGTATAAACGCATGTATGTTTGTGTGTACAGCCTGACTGACCGGGTATTTTTGAAAAGACAATAATACCAGCAATTTTTGATACAATATATTTATCAAAAGTTGAGTTTTTTTTAACAGCAACGCATAACAAAAACATTTTCTTTTGAAGATTGTGACCAAGATCCAAACTGAGTGGGACATTTAACTGTTAAACTTGTCAGTGATCTCTGGTTGACAAGACATGCACTACAGATGATACTTCTTGTTACTGAATGCCTGGCCAACATATCCACCAACACTAGCATTTCCTCAAGAAGCTAATGAGGGATTTTAGCCGTCTTACGCTAGTGGGTCTCCGTTTTACAATTAGTTTGCAATCTTTTTCTGGCAGAGAGTAGGAAGCTCCACCTAAGCTGCGAGTGGTATTGGGGGTGTGGACAAGGGTAAAATGTGTTATTGGAAAATGATAGTGTCTCATCAGAGGCCAACATATGGAGCAATGTTATTTTTCAAAGTGGCAACACATCTGAGAGCAGCAGTTGGCATTTTTCACGAAGATCCATGTCCTTGTGAGTTCTGTAAATCAGGTGTTGATTAGTTTAATTAACACCAGTACATTCTAAACATGGGGGAATGGACACCTGCAGAAACACAATAGTGTGTGTATTTGTTAAAAATATAGCTTTTGACATAAGCTACATGACTAGCCCGCTGTGTTCTCTTCGTGGAGCATGGGATCTTGCCATTGCCAAATGTCCCATTTGACAAAGTCCTGATCATTATTGCTGAGTACTTTTCATTTGTGTTTGGCACTGCCTGTGTGACAATGTGGCTTTAAGGACAGCAGTGATCTGGGGCCGGTTTCCCGATAACGTCCTCTCTTAGCGAGCTACGAAGACTCCTACGTTATGACTTACCAAAGTTGTTTACCTCTGTAGTGGTGGTTCCCGAACGGTGTCTTACGAGAAACACTCCTTACGTCGTTCGTACACTGCTGAAATCGGTTGCTCCGAGTTCGATTATCCATTTCCTGCTCATATCATGCGCAGCTGCATCTGTATGCAGTCTAATCAAATCTACCCGTGCATTTCTAGTGTAATATAAAGTCATAAGTTAGTTTGTTGAATCATCATCTGTGTTTTGGACCTCTTGTTTTATAATCTAAGTATCTTTAAGAACACTAATCACGTTACTTGGTGGGTCAGTAATGAAACTGAAAGTAGACATAATATCGCCAATAGCCTATATAAATAAACAGACGGCCCAAACAGCGTCCAAATGAGCTAAAATCCTAAATACAATAAACAGTAACATGGCACACTTATTTTAAGGTAAGCTCTAATTGATTATTCATTCATTTTTTTGCACGTTTAGATGTTTTGAGGCGGAGGATCCGACGCACTCTGCCCGGGAGCTGTCAGCTGAGCCGGTGTGGAACACAGTGCGGAGGTTCTAGTGTTAACCATGTCGAACATACAACCATAGCCTATACTAATTTTAAAAAAAATATAGAAAATATAGAAACAGCGGAGGAGATGAAGATTGTTTACAGCAATTATTTTCATCATGAATGACTTGTGGCAGTTCCATGCGCAACAGGGATGTGACTCGTGTCCGTTTTACGTATGGTGCTTTACGGAAGGAAATGTGGGGGTTTGCATCTCTGGCGATGCCACAGCGATCGCAGGGACTTTAACTTGTGTCATTAAACTTATACATCTGACTGTATTTCATATCACAGGGACACAGCGATGACTGTATTTAATAACAAACTGATAAAAATGATCCGACTGTAGGCTATAGTGTATCACGTATAAAGTATTTTTATATTGAGGGACATCGCATCCATTCAGTTAATGCTGATTGTCAAGTCAGTTAGCCTAGATGACTAAAAAGTAGGCTACTTGTTCATATAGTTTGAACACTTTGTGAATCAGAGTTAATGGTATTCTGCTAAAATATATAATAGCCTAAGCCTACTTTAAATATACGTGATATACACTATACAGTTGGATCGTTTTGAACAGTTTGTTATTAAATACAGTCATCGCTGTGTCTGTTTGATATGAAATACAGTCAGATTTATTAGTTAAATGACACAAGCGAGAGCTGAAAAATCCCTACGGTAGAGCTAAGAAGGCTCTGCGGGTGCTCCAGACCAACCTTACCAACGTATGACGTACGAAAGAGATTCGTAGCAAAGAACGTTTCGGGAAACAGGCGAAACGTTAAGTAGGAACTCTACGTAGGGGTTACGAATGACGTAGCGTTAAGAAGGCTCTAAGAAGGCTTTGGGAAACCGGCCCCTGGTCAATACTTTGTTCTTGTGGGTGTAGGGAGCAGCATGGCCTCTAGGGGCTGCTAGCGTGGGCTTTTACACTGTCAGTCTCTGTAAATGTCTCTTTAACACGCTATTGTATTCTCATTGCAGTATTCAGTTTTTTTGTGACAGTGTCAAACAGCAGCTTTTGTCTCAAGTGAGAGCTTGCTGATTTTTTGCTGCCTCTCTGACAGAGATATGTATATTTCTCATTTATAAACCATTTTCCTTCTTCTCTCCATGCTTCCGCCGGCAGTAGAAGTAACGCCATTCGGTGTAGAAACACTTAAATAATACAACAATAAGTTGTTACAGGACAGCAGCTGGTATTTTGTAAGCCTTTAACTTGCAGTTATTCTGTTTCAAGGCACATTCACATAAAATGTATAGTTCTAATCCAATTTAAAATGACCTTGGCTTTTGCTTTTTTCCTTTGGCAAAGAAAAAAAAAAAAAAAGTCACATGGATGTATTTGGGTCAAACACAACTAAATCAAAAACCTCCTAAAAGCGTCTTTTTGAGTACAACAATCCAGAGAAATAGCGGAAGACGGAGGCTTCACACTCTTTTATTACAGTTATCTTGTTAGTAAATAGAAAAGCCTGGGTAGTGTTAAATAAGAGCCAATTTGCTGAGACCTAATCTACTATTGGATGACCTTCAGTAAATCAAATCTTAAACAGCTAATTAAAGTCTGTGATTAAGGGGGGTTGTTCTTTCCCTCTTAAGCCTAGTAGATTAGGTGTTGGAGTTTGAAGTTTATGATTGAATCAATGCTTAACCAACATGTTTGCAACATTGAACTGTAGAGACAGCCACCATCCACCAACATTCCCATCCAAATCACACTTCTTTAATTTTATTTAATTTCATTCGAGCAATCATCTCTAGTTAAATTGCCATTTGATATTAGCTAGGAACAAGTGTGACTCCTTGAGGAAAAATGGTCAGTCTTTATATAATGAGGTGTTTTAAAATAGTTGAAAAAGGGAATTCAATAATAGCAAGCCATCTAACTATGCACCTTAAACCTTTGGTACAATGTTAGATGTGTTGTTGGCTGTACTACATGAGACAGTTTAGTTTACCATCCAAGATGACATCACACCCAGTTTTCATGACTAACTTCACCCAACCAACCTCCCTCATTATTTACCCCATCGGGTGTGTGGGAGTAGGTGCTTGAATGACATTAGCGGCTCGTGCTGCCAAATAACTGCACCCTGTGGGGAATTTGCATTATTCAAGATTAAAGAGCCTCGCACAGTGCACCACAGCATGCTGTTCCTTCTTCCCCCTTCCATTTTTGCCAAACTGAGGATGCTGAAAGGCACACCTGTCTCCTGGCATATCCTTTGAAATAATAAGTGTGCGGTAATTGCTGGGGAGTGGGGAAGATTTTGTACATCACATCCTGACCTCATGAGTGACACAAACTTTAGAGGGCTACATTTATGCCTCTCCAAATGTATTTTTAATATGGACTATAAGTGTTTGTGGATTATTCTGTTCCGGATGGCGGAAGGTGACTGTGACAGGTCTAATAATTGTATTTATCTATTTTATTAAGAATGAAGTGGCAGATAAGATTGCCTCGTCTAGCAAAGTTTAAAAGTATGTTTGTTTGAGAATATCTTCATTCGATCTCAAATGCAGACTGGGAAAAAAATACACCAACTGTATGAGGATTGAAGATAAATATGCATTCACCTTTTTGGTTATTGACAGCTTCCACTCAAATAAAATAAAAAAGCCAAAATGTCAAGGTTTTAGAACCAAACACCTCATACCAACAGCAGACAAAGCACACCACTGTGCCCACATTTGATTGGCTGGGTGCAATACCAAATACTCTCCTTGCCCTGTCAACAATGACTGAAAGAGCTCCTTTATTTGGGGTAACCCTTCATGATAAAACCTTGAGTGTTTTCTGTCTTTTCTCCTCCTACTCATTCATCTTATTCCCTCACGCTCACTTTCTTGCCCCATCTCTTCCTCTCTCTCTCACTCTATATCTGCTGTTGACAGCTTACCTTGCACAGCTCTAATCTTACCCTACCACTGAGCAACCAAGTGTTGGAACAAGTTGCCTTCTGTAATAATTTGGAAACTCTGCCAGTTTCATGTCTTAAAAAAAAGAAAAAAGCATACAATGAATTTAATTAGAAAGCTGTTGCATATCTCTGTGATACATTTCTTTTAATTAACCCCATGTGAATAAATTAAAAATAATAGGGGGCTGAAAAGTGTGGAAAAACACCCTAATGAAGTTTTCCGTTAATTGGGATGGAGTCTGCTGCCAAACCACAGTGAGTAGTGAGCACCAGGAGCTAACAATGCCTTCTGTAAGCCTCAGAAAAGGGCCCAAGGCCTTTCGTGCTGACTTCAAGTGTAAGAAATGCACCTCTGACGTGATGGAAATGACCGTGGGCTGGGAGAAAAGGCAGTCCTGTTCCAGGCAGCTCTGCTGAGACTCCCCATGCCGCGCTTGAAGCTGGGCCAGTGTTATTGCAGCCCTAATGCGGCTGACTCATTTGGAGCGGATCAGGAGTAATTATGGTCAGGACACTTGTAACATGTGAAAAGAGCAATTATTCCAGGAGACAAAACCCTCCCTTATCCCGGGCAGTGCCAGGGTCAATGCAAGGGACGACAGGGCTCCGTTTCACTGGGGCTTATTAGCCACAGCAAGCTGCAAAGTTTGAGAGAGTGCATCTTGTTAATGAACAGTCCCCTCCTCATCCACAGCAGCCCTGTCTGCTCTCTCTCCCACTAACTGTGGGTGTTAATTTTGTCATAATCATAGCGAGCATACAGTGTCAGAATTCCCCTCACAGACCCCAGCATTCATACACAACCATCTGGAAATGTAACATGCAGTACAGCCATAGAGGGCTCTTACAGCAAACTATTAGAAAAAAAGCACAGTATGAAATGTAGTATTGACTTGGGCTTTATAAGTGAACTACCTTATTGGACTGTGTGTGTGTGTGTGTGTGTGTGTGTGTGTGTGTGTGTGTGTGTGTGTGTGTGTGTGTGTGTGAGTGTGTGTTCTTTTCCTTTTTCTCCTTATATTTGCTCTGGCCAAGGATAGGAGCATAAATCACACACCAGTTAGTGGTCTTTATTTTGCTTATCATTCAGAATACACTCATCGTCTGCCTTCAACTGGCGTGTGTATTCCAGCTGATATTATTACCAGATGTCTTGTATTTTGGCTTGGCAATAGGGAAACCTGTCTATGGGCTCAATTACAGCGATGACGGAAGCTGAATGAAATGGGCTGATTCATGCACACAATGGCAAGACATCTGCATGAGATCCCAATTAACCTGAGTAGCTGACACCTTGGCCTAAGGACACATTTTATTTGGGATTGCCGTGGCCACAGCATTTACAGTGGTGGCGGAAACATTAAATGAACAAGGTTTAAAGTGAACCCACTGCAGCTTCTAAACTACAGACTTGCTGAGAGTTCTGTTTATACAGTTGATGTTTACCCGTGCTGTAATATATAATAATATAATATAATATAATATAATATAATATAATTTCAGATTAATTTAAATGATTTATTCAGTAAAGCAGGTTTTATGTGGGATGATTTGGCAACCTCATGCAGCAGTTTATGAAGTCATCTTAGTTCATAATGTCTGGTTTGTGTAGGGTGCAAAGCGATTTTAATTAAAGGTGTACTCAGCAATATCAGTGATAGCTTGTTGATACTTGAACTGACCACCAAAACAATTACACCCCCGTTTTGTTCTCCTTAAGAGGCTCTGCCCCCAGACTTGGCAACAGCAGTCATCACTAGCTATAAGCCCAATAGCATTGTTGCTACTAACATCAAGAACATCCCTGTAGCTGATCAGTTAGAGAAGTGTTGACGGGCTTGGACCAACACAGACAGGTATTACAGTGAAGGGTGAAGTGGCGATGATCATGTGGCGATGCTAATTATAAATGCACTTGTTTGTGCCCAATGCAATCATTCTGTAGAATAGTATCTAACTCCCTTAGCATGAAGTCTGTGTCTTCACCACGCTGGTGGTAAACATTTGCTTACTGTTGCAGCTGGGAGCTGGAATTATAGGGGGCCCTGAGAGGAGCCCCTTCCAGGGCCAGCATCCACTTCCCTCCCCATGTGTCAGGAAGGCTGAGTGATTCTCATCAAGATCTTTTACCTCCCCATGAACCAGCAAAGTCTGCATCACACCATGGTGTCAGTGCTTTTAATTGATCAAGAGACATTTAAAAAAAAACACACACAGAATCAGCTGTAACGGTCCCTCCTGCCATTAGGGCCAAGAGCCTGTGAGAGCAGCTGTTTCTTTTGGGGATCAAGTGTGTAGTAGTATGGTGAACATTTTGGTTTTTCTTTATGCTTTTGTTGCAAACACATTAAACTAGAACAGAAATTATCAATTGATCCGTGGATCAACAGGAACATTTATTGATAATTGATTAATCAGTTCAGTAATTGATAAAGCAAACATTCTGATTTCTGAATGTTTGCATGTTTCTGCTTTTTCCAGGTCGTAGTTGGTTATTATTGGTTGGACAAAACAAGCGATGTTGAGATATGTCAAGAGTTTTGATACATTGTGATGTAGAGCAATTAGTAATTTAATTGATTTGTCAGTGGACAGAAGTCATCAGTGAATATATTTTTTAATCAATTCATTATTCAAGTCACGTCAGTGAGTCAGCAAAAATACCAAACATTTGCTGGTTACAGCTTCTCACATTATCAAGATTTGAGACCTTCCTTTATATTTATACATCACATTAAACTGAATCTGTTTGGGTTTAGAACTATTGTTTGAATAACACAAGCTAACTAAATACAGCCCTTTAGGCTATATGAAATATAACACATATTTAATATTTTATGACATTTGTAGACAAAGCAAAGAATATATTGAACCAGAAAATCATTGGCAGACTAATCAATCAATAATGAAAGTAATTGCTAGTTGTAAAAATGTAATATACGTTGTAATATACAACTTGTAAGAGAGGGCAGAAATGCAGACACAGTAACCCTGGAAGTGTAAAATTGAGCAGTTGACGATATTTTCATGATTATTATTATTTCCTGGTTTTGCACCAACAGCCACTGACGCCAAGGCAATAACCAACCTCCTTTCAATCCGAATGACCTCACACTGTATGGACGATGGCTAAGGGACTCATCAGAATCGTGTATGCATTGCTGTAAGCAGCGTACTATCCAAGCAGCTGCTCACAAAAATAGCAACCAAACATTTCAGTCATAATGACAGGAAAAAAGGCTATGGGGCAAATCATCTTTCTTTTCACACTCTGTTGCCAAGGAAATGTGTGCCACGTCAATGGGATCTTTGTAATTCTGTAATTTTAAATGTATACCAGCTTACATGCACACATATACACATATATACACACATATATATATATATATATATATATATATATATATATATATATATATATATATATATATATATATATATATATATATATATATATATATATATATATA
Organism: Hyperoplus immaculatus; assembly: GCA_949357725.1. NCBI lineage: Eukaryota > Metazoa > Chordata > Actinopteri > Uranoscopiformes > Ammodytidae > Hyperoplus > Hyperoplus immaculatus. The sequence continues at coordinate 17,306,713 of OX442349.1, read as the reverse complement.
TATATATACACATATAGCATTGGAATGGTGAGGCCAATTCCTTTATTTTTGCTGGGTTGGACACCAAATGATGAATATGAGACAATAGCTCAACATTTCAGCTTTCATTTCCAGGTATTAACATCTGGACACAACTTAGAAGATAGCATTTTTTGAAAAGGAACGACAAATTTTTAGGCGAGCAAAAGTATTGGAACAGATAGACTTTAAATAAATTAAAGTGAATAAACCGTAATATAATCCTTTGCTTGCAATAACCTCATCAAGCCTGTGACCCATTGACATCACCAAACTTTTGCACTCTTCTTTTGTGATGCTTTTCCAGGCTTTCCCCCGCAGCCTCATTCAGTTGCTGTTTGTTTTGGGGGGTTACTCCCTTCGGTCTCCTTTTTAGCAGGTAACATGCATGCTCTATAGGGTTTAAGTCTGGAGATTGATGATGTAACACATGATGGCAACAGCAAAATGAACTCTAAGTCTACAGAAATATTTTGTCTGCCAATTTAAGGAAAGATGCAACCAAACTGATTGGAAGATCCTCCATCATGCAGCAGGATAATGACCCAAAACACAACAAATGAGTTGATCAGGGGCAAGAAGTGGAAGGTTATAGACTGGCCAAGTCAATCTCCAGACTTAAACCCTATAGAGCATGCATTTTACCTGCCAAAGAGGAGACTTAAGAGAGTAACCCCCTAACACAAACAACAACTGAAAGAGGCTGCGTTGAAAGCCTGGAAAAGCATCACAAAAGAAGAATGCAAAAGTTTGGTGATGTCAATGGGTCACAGGCTTGATGCGGTTATTGCAAGCAAAGGATTTGCGACAAAATATTTTATTCACTTTAATTTATTTAAAGTCTATCTGTTCCAATACTTCTGCTCGCCTAAAAATGTGGTGCTCCTTTACAAAAAATGCTATCTTCTAAGTTGTGTATCAGATCCAGATGTTAATACCTGGAAATTAAAGCTGAAATGTTGATCTATTGTCTCATATTCATCTTTTGGTGTCCAACCCAAATGTTTCCAGTCTACAGCAAAAATAAAGGAATTGGCCTCACCGTTCCAATACTATTGGAGGAGACTGTATGTGTGTGTGTGTGTGTGTGTGTGTGTGTGTGTGTGTGTGTGTGTGTGTGTGTGTGTGTGTGTGTGTGTGTGTGTATATATATATATATATATATATATATATATATATATATATATATATATATATATATATATATATATAAATAAAAGGTTAGCAGACTGATTTTATTTTTTTCCTTTTTGGATAGCTCTAAAGTCTAAATGGGGTAACAGAAATGGGATGCTATCTCTATAATGGAAAATACATGCTCTGACAGACTGCTTGGGCTGTGAAAAACTAACTGTACATATTCTTGAAAGATACAATCTTAAAGAAAGTAGATGGATTGAAGAAGGGAGAGATGACAGGCCTTTACACACAGTACTAATGGCAAATTAAATTCCTTCTCTGGAAGGATATTTGGCAGGGCAAGTGCTGTCTCTCCACTTTGAGGGGTAAAATGCATCCCTGTGTTGGAGAATGAATCGTGATGTTGGGAAGCATGCTTTTGGTGACATCAAATGACACTAGAAGGTCAGTGGCAATTGTATCTGTTAAATGGATTGGATTAAGTGGAGGCTGCCTCCTAGTCTGCTGCTTCCTTTCATAATGCAGCTTTTCTTTCTGGGAGGTGGCAAGCATGGGAGGTTCTCTTCAACTCCAGTTTCACATAGCGCCGGGAGTGGTGACAGGTGCAAGAAAATGTCTCATTGCTTAAGGGAATTGAAAAGACATTTACTTTACACACTAATTTTTTTCTGTCCCTGCTCTTTGTTTAGTGGGCTCGAACTAGTGCTTGCTACTCTGCTATTAAAGCGTTTTTTTTTTCCCAGAGGCTGCTTTGGTAGAAGACATCAAACCCATGTTTGTTCCCTGCATTGGCTTTAAGAAAGAGGCATCAGCTGAATATGCATAGTGGTATATATCTGGCAGACATTAGGCATTCCTCCATTGAGCCATCTCTCTTACAGGCAGGCCTGAAGAACTAACCGCAAACACAGAACCACTCAGACACAGAGTAGGTTGTCACTTTGATGATGCTGAGCTGGGCTTTAAACAAAGTGTGCATCCAATAGAGGGGGTGAGCAGCATGTAGTAATTGCACCATAGGTTAAGCTTTGGCCTTTTCAAACGTGATGTAAAACACACACGTGATATGTTTAAGGAGTGTGTGGCGGGCGGGGGTCTCAATTAGGAGTAGTTCTCTGGAGGTGGAGGAGCGACCTTTTTGTATAATTAGTTCTCTTATTTAAAGCAAAGATTTTGAGTGAAATAACTAATTAGGTGTCATAAAAGGCAAATTAAAGATTTCTGTGATCCCCAAGGGAATTACAGCAACTCCTTTCCTTTTTCTTTGCACAGGCTGTAAAGCATAGAACACAAACACACAAAGATAAATACATAAATGTAACACGCACGCACACACACTCACTCACACACACACACACACACACACACACACACACACACACACACACACACACACACACACACACACACAGGCATTTTCTCTCTAATTAAGATGGTTTTTAGTTCTGTAGAAGTATGTCAGCCGAGCACTGTTGGCATACCTGCAGAGAGCTCCCCTAACAAGCCTTGAAATGCAGGTAGAAGAGTCCACCCTTAGCCAGGGTGGCTTGAATTTGAAGCTTTTTAGCTTCATTTACACTGAACATTGGTATTTATAGCAGTTTTTGTGATCCTAATGTGCCAACTTCAAGGAGCCTGTTTTAGGGAGGGAGGTGAGGGAGCTAGAGGGTGAGCAGAACACTAATTGATGGCTCCCATTGCCAGCACTGAACCAATAAGCCTCTCCTTTCCACTTCTGATAAAGAAATAAGATGGCTCAACACCACCGGAGCACTTACTGACGTATAAACCAAAGCTGTAAATTTGACTAACAAGCTCTCCTATTTCTTTCACATCTTATTTAAAGGGGAAATGCTAATTATATTATATTCACAGCATTATTGATGTGCGAATGGCCAGAATTCGCAGAGCAAATCTGGATCCAATAAGGCATTTTGCAAGTCCATTTAGGTGTGCGGATATGTGTGTGTGTGTGTGTGTACACATGTGAGAGAGACAGACATAGAGAAAGAAAAGATCCTTTTCTATTACAGAGAAGTCCTTCGAAACATTGTGAAGGTTTTTGTGAAAGAAAACAGACTTGGCAGGCATAGCAGAGGGGGAAAAAAGTGCACAGAATGAAGCAGTCCCTTGTTACCAGCTGAGGTTGTGTTAAGAAGACGTTACTGTAAAATGGCAGCTAAAACTACAAAATGACCCCATTTACACCTTACACTGTCGCTATTGTGCATACTTTTCTGCTAAAGTAATGAAAATAAAAACTGTGTTTGCTTGGGACAGAATGTACTCGTACACACCTCTGAAGTGCGACAGCAGAACAGAGCTTGATATAAAGCTCAGTATAACATGTCTTTAAAACGGGCCTTTGTAGATGCCCACACAAACCTAATATTGGCCTAACCCCCCGTGATGCAGTGTCCAGCTTTTTTTTTAAGAGAGAGGGAGAAATGTGTTTTGAAAGTAGAGTGGCTTGTGGCGTCCACTATGTGTTCTTTTAGAAGGATCAATAGCCCAGTGTGTGAGAGAGTGTCTTAAGAGCTGTTGTCTTGTGCTTTCAGCTGTGGCAGACCTGTTAGTGCTACAGAGGGGAGCTGCGCGCCCCTGCCTCTGTACCACCAGTTGCCTGAGGGGGGCTTTTAGTCCAAACACAAATGTCAACCACACATAGACTATTAGTGTTTAGTGCAGTTATTAAATGGTCTTTATTTGTCCTTTAGGAGGCTAAAAGGCGTGCTTAAAGGGGACATGCGTGACAGCAGAGCAATTTGCGAGTTTGGTACCTTAGGCTCGCTCGTTGTAGACACATGAGTATAGATAAGTGTAAAAGGAGGAAAGGCTGTAATGCTCTAGTAGGGAACACTGCGTGTGTTTGTGGTTTGTGTGCACGAGTGAGTGAGTGAGTGAGTGAGTGAGTGTGTGTGTGTGTGAGTGTGTGTGTCTGTGTGTGCGTGTGTGTGTGTCTGTGTGTGCGTGTGTGTGTGGAGGAAACACAGTGGGTGAGTGTATGCTAAAAGGCACTTAGGCCATAACATATCTCACTGGGGTCTGGTAGCAGCGTTTCTGTGGTCAAAGGCTTTTTAAAAGGTTAATGTTAATCTATACCAAACAAAGCCCATGAGGAGCTTTTACAGCTGTGGACAGTTGAGTGAAATGGGCTTTGATGAAATGGTAGGTAACTAACACACTGCACGGCTCGCTGTAAATACCACAGTGAGCCAAATAAACATTGTGTCGTCTATCCTCAGTAATACACAAGACATGCCCCGTCCCTCTGAAACCCGCTGCAAGTGATCATGTAACCTTTTGTATTACAGCATGTTCCTTGTGGAACAAGTACGTAAGGGCTTTGTAGTCCAATGTGACCTGTGTGCCATATCTACATGGAAGAACGTTTTCTTTAATGCATATGAAGCAGGGGAGGCAGTGTGCTGTGGCCGTGCGCGAGGCCAGGCTTAGACGCCTGGAGAAGCAGCCGGCTTATCAAAATGAGAACATGAAAAGTCACTCGTGTTCCTGGGCCGTAAATCACGCATGGCTGTTTGTCTCCTTATCACTACAGGTGTGCCGATGCTCTCCGTCCAGCCCAAAGGGAAACAGAAGGGGTGTGCTGGCTGCAATCGCAAGATTAAAGACCGCTACCTGCTCAAGGCCCTGGACAAATACTGGCACGAGGACTGTCTCAAATGTGCTTGCTGTGACTGCCGCCTGGGGGAGGTGGGCTCCACCCTCTATACGAAAGCCAACCTCATCCTCTGTCGCAGGGACTACCTGAGGCAAGAAAGACACACATTCACCCCTCTCCACACACAACAAACACAAAAGGCCATGCTATTCCAAGGGCTGTGTGACATGACAGGATCACAAAGTTTTTATTTTTTATTTTTACCTCCTGTTACTGTTTGCTTTGCTTTCTCGGGGTGTGTTTTGTGTGGCCCCCACTTACATACACACAGCTGAAATCATACACACAGCGTCTTTATTCTCAGATCAGTTTTACTTAGGGATATTTACATGGACAAGATGCTGTTCTTTTTTTTTCTTCATATTTCCATCCTTTTCTCTGTGTTTGCACGAACACATAGGGCTTCTATCATGGAGTATCACAGTTGCACCAGAGTTGTAGGCTGTGAGAAACCTCCAGGCAGGCTTGTTGCTTCATCAGTGTCTTTGGTTCTGTGTGCCCCCCCCCTCCCCCAAACCCCCCTCTCAGATGCCCCTGCCATCTGTTTGTTAAATTAAACATGACCATTTCCTGGGCGTTAAGTCACATTCCCAATGATATCTTAGCATTTATCTGAGAGAAAATCCCCCTGGGGCCAACTTAGAGATGCCGGTGCCCAAGGACCCCCCGTCCGCCCTAAATCTCTCTGTCCTGCATTGCCCCCCCCCCCTCTTGCCTTTCTCCATTTCCCTTCTGCCTACTTGTCTCTTGGCTCAATCACTGATATATCCAGCGTATTGCTGCCCACTAGGTTGTATCAGTTCATCATATTAATTGAAATGAAAAAAAGAAAATAATTTTGTATCACTTCTTAAATCAAAAGCAAAAATAACCTCAATCAACTTTGTTATCTTCTTACATCACTAATGGATCTCCATGACATCTCACTCATATCTCAGCTCTTCCTCTGACCTGGAAGGAGCCAGTGGCCCACTTGAGAGGCGCTAAGGGACGTTACGTTGAGATGGGCCATTACCATCCATCAGTTCCCACCCACGGTTAATGCTTTTAAGATGCAGTGAGAGGTCCACTAAGACCTCATGTTGCCCCCAGAAGGGGCAGATGGTGCAGATGAGGTAATAATAAATGGGCAAATGACCAAGAGAAAGCAAAAATGATGAAGCTTAGAGATTCACTTGGTAAAATACATCTGCTGAAGAGACAGCAACCCCAACCCCCAAGCCATAAGTGTTTAACTGGCACCGTGCTGGGGGAAAGGAAAAGCTTTCTGGCACTTTAGACCAGTGAGATGTAGAGGTCAGAGGAGGGATGAAAAACTGAGAATGACATGAAATCAAGAGTTAGGAATACTAAAATAGGAATAAAAAGGAGAGAGGAGGAGAGAGCTTTCTGTGCTCCTCTGTTCCCCCGGATTGCCTAATGAAATCCATCCCACTCGCCTGCTCTTCAGCCTGCGACAAATGCAGACCACTTAATGGCTAGAGATGCTTGAGATGAATTCTATTATGGAACAAATTAAAATCCTTGCCTTGCGTACAGAGAAGAGGCAGTTGGAGGGACCAGAGTGTGAAAGAAGGTGTCACAGTCTCCATTCGGCACAAGTTTGTATTTCCTTCCTTATTTCCTGCACTTTCTTACAGACAAGCGGGTGGATCAAACACACTTTGCTTATTTCCCAGGGTTTGGAACCCTGCCATGCTCACATTAATTATTATAGAAGCTCCATCTGTGATTGTCCTTCAGTGGCATTAGCCAACATTATTGAATGCACTCACGCTTTCCTGAATCTTACACATCCACACACACAGAAAACTGCACACACACACACACACACACACACACACACACACACACACACACACACACACACACACACACACACACACACCTTGAACAGCGTCCTCCCCTGCCCTCCAAACCACTGCACCAACAGAAAGTTCATTTTCTAATGTCCCTGACATTCAATTCCCTGTATCAAGAGACTGTTCTTTTTTAGCAACTTGGCCCCACTCTTTCATTATAAATGAGAATAATAGATTAATTAGGCGTTTCCTTTATGTCTAGGGCCCAGGATCTTATGACTTCACCAGAGGGTTAACAATCTAGTTATAGTGTGATCATCAGGACTTGAAGCCTGAAATCATTTAATCTTCTATTTCATATATTAGAGAGGACATAATAGTCATCCACTTATCAAAATGGGGTATAATTAACTATAAGAGGAAAATGTCTTCAAGATAATGAACATTATAAGTTATCCACAAACGGCGAAATACCAGGGGGAAGATGATAGCTCCATCTGGATGTGACTATTTTTCAAATCTGTCCTCTCCTTACCACTTTAGCAAGTAAAACAATTGCTCTCCTCCTGTAACAGTTACCTCTTTGTATCTGGGAAGGATAGATCTGAACAGAGAGGTTTACAATTTCAAAAGGACGCAACTGTTGGGGAGGGTCAGAACTTGCCATGCATGCATTAGCAGCTTTCCCTTTTATGAAATCTGACAAACCCTGCACAGGCTGGGAAGTCTCAAAGAGCTCAGAGAGCAGGTAGAAAACTTCAAGAGCCACAGCCCAATCTAAGGGAGGCAATATAGAGAGACATATGATGCACTGTAGGAGCTTTTAGGGTTTGAAGTTAACAAAGCAGAAAGTTGAAAGAACTAAAGACCCTCTTTTCTCTAGAGACCCGTTACAATAACTCAATAACAGGAGAAGAGCTGAGCTTCTTTACATCCACGATGTCTAACTCAGCTCCATACAACCCACGTCGGCACGCAAAGTTAGATTTCTAGCAAAACAATTGGAAATCTTTTAAGGAGTATAGCAGGTAGGAAGCAAGGAGAAATGATATTGTTAATTTCCGAACTTAAGCTTTTGAGCTACCAAAAATAAATGGTTTATACTTACTTGGAAAGAACTTTAAAATCTATAATCCATTTAAATAAACCACAAGAGTGTCTATTTTAAGAGGACCTTTGTGCTTCATACCCTGTTACAATGTCAATGATGGACAAAATTCATTGGACCCTGTGTGTTATGAGCAGTCGTGAATATGCAATACCCTTATATTTTCCAAAACTCACCATTCACATTCTATTTAAATGCTTAAAAAGCTGTTTTTTTCCACTTTCCTTTCAAGAATATTGCTTCATTTAATCCAAATGACCAGGGAAATTGAACTGCACTCCTACAATACAGGACATATGTCAGAACAATACGCAGGAAATCTGCAGAAAATAGTCCATTCAAACAAAAAAAGTCCATTGAAAATTAAATGAATTAATGCTTTTCAAAGGTAATCCACAACTTATGTTCTTTGGAACTACTGATTGTGCTGTGAAGCATATCAGGTTTATGCGTAAAATTAAATAAATAACCAATGTGTTTCTTGTGTGTGTATATTGTGTATGGTTTCTTATGGAATAACCGTCTTCATAGGATAACTGGATGACATTAGCTAAGTTGTTTAAAGATGTGTTAACCACATCAAAAGATAGATGTGCAAACCTGATCGGTCCATTCATGCGCTGGCTCGTAGTTTGCTTTCAAAAGCTCAAATGGGTTTTATTGTGCCTGATCTATTTTACTTTATGCATCTCACTTCTTCCTGTTTGTGGTAATATGTTTATTTCAGCTGACACCAAATCCCTTCAGCTTTACATTTGCTTCTTGATCATGTGTTGGTGTGAAACATTCATTGCTCGCTTTGCGCAGCTCCACTTCAGCTGTTACTCATGAGACTGCTGCAGTGGCGGTTCAATTCCGGTTACTTTTAGCTTCATAAGAGCAGGAAGCGAAGAGTGTAATGTGTTTGAACAGTTTTCTCAGGCTGTAATCTCCTTTTAGCACGAGGAGCCCAATTAAGCCATATGTTGATGCCACGTTATAACCCAGACACATCAATTGTTGGCTGAAGAACTGTGTGAATAGGTCACAGCCATATCCAGCCCACTTTCTTACACTCCAACTCTTCATGTTCATGGTGAAGATGAAGATGCGGTCTGTGTGATATCAAATCAAGAAGCGGAAAAAGCAAATCAGGTTGGCATGGAAGAAGTGGATCTCTTTATGATTTTAGGAAAATCAGGGTGATTTAGAGGGACCAGTGTCAGTTAAGAGAATATGCCATGGTACTATTGCTTCATTTGAACTGTACTTCCAAAATAATAAGTCTGAGCTATCAACTCAACAGCCATAGTTTGAAAGATGTATTTACCAGGGCGGGAGGGTCTGCAAGCTTTTTGTTATACAACTGTACAACGTGGATTTGGTAGTCTCCAATCCCAATATAAGATATTTCATCATCAGGGCTATTTTGTTAGACTTGACAAACCCTCTCCTGAGCCACATGAGACATCAACTTTTTTTCCCCAGGCTGAGCAGTACTGGACAAGTACAAGTACACTTGGTTTGATATGTAAAATGTAAAATCTCAAAAACTGTTTTTTAATATACTTCTCTTCTCTTTTGTTTGTGTGTTGGCTTTATTCATACATCTGTTTTTAATTTGCTTGTGTACTAATTTTATTGTAAAGTGTCTTTCAGTACATTGAAAAGGACTATGTAAAATAAATGAATTATTATTATTATTATTATTATTATTATTATTATTATTATTATTATTATTATTATTATATCTAGAGTAGCTGGGCTTGATGCGGAGGTGAGATGATAAAAAAATGTCTTTAATAATAAAGTAGAAAAGAGGTTATGCCCAAAGTTGTTGGATGATTTGTTTGTAGGGAATATACAGTAGATGTAGCTAATGAAGATGTGCATGTCAGACTCTGTAAGTGGCCGGGGCTTTTCAGGCTCTCTCATAGCCTTGGCTCACTGAAGGGTGAGGACAAGACATCATCGGACCCTAATAAAACTATTATTATTATTCACGTGTTCGTTTCTTAAGAGGAAGATGAGGATGCAAAAATGTAGAGGAGACGAGGATAAAAAGTCACAATGGATTGTTTAATGATAAAGTGAAGTCGTCAGGTTTACAGCTTATGCAGTAGTCAGGCAGACTAACAACGAGCAGCAAAAGTGAAAGTCAGAAGTGCAGTACTCTGGACTGTGGTTCTTAGTTAAACAAGTTCAGTTAAACATGTCATTGGTTTATTTAGCTTGTCATTCATAGAAAATCATCCAATCTTCTGGCTCCTTGTTGATGAATCTGCTCTATGCGGAAACGCCTACGCTATCTTGCCGATGTCCTTGATGCAATAAGTATCCTATCAGCTGCTAACTTGTTATGAAAAGTCTACAGAGGCCCATTGTGGAGAAAAGGATACATCTTTAGCCTCAGAGTGTGGGAAAGTGCATTAAAGCTTTCTCTACAAGTTGTGTTCTATCTATGTCAGTTTACGAGTTTGTGCTTGTTACTTAAAGAGTGTTAATTGACCTATAACATAACATGCTATCTATGTGCTCAATTGTTAGTTCGATTATGTAAGATACATGGAATAAATGCAATTAATGATGGGGGTATATACTTCATTCATTTTTGGAAATTAGAATTCTAACAAATATCCCTCTTTAATCACAGCCCAAGTTGTGATTCTTAATTAATTAGAATATAATAAAGGTTTTAACAAAGTTCAATATAAGACTAGTTTACCTTGCAACTTAGAGGGAAATAAACTTGAACAAAAAGGCATTCACTCAGTGACTCCTCCTCTGAGTGTTCGTTCTCAGAGTCAGTTGGTACAAAAATGGCAACATTAAGCAAAGGCATCTGGGGAGGGAGTTTCTCAGCAGATAAGGGAGTACAAGTCTGCTCTAGGTTGGTTCTCAGGAAGTTGGGGTCAAGGGAGACATCAATAGTTGTCTCACAAAACTCACTAGGTAAATTTTTAACATCTGGCCCTTGACCTGTTCTCTTGAAGCAGGAATAATTTCCCGCGTACACTACAATGGACGGTAGAACATCGGCACGTGACACAGAAGGATATATTAGACGCAGTGGTTTACATTTATCATAGTAAAAACAACACTAAACAGTATACTTAATTAATCTACACCTTCATGTTCAGTGGCATTAGACAATCTAAATGGCACAGTACATTGAATGGGTCTAAAAAACTGGTGACATTAACCACATCAGAAATTAATGTATCATTTTGTAATTTATCATTTTATCTAGTTTCCATTTGCTCACAAAAATCATAGAAACTCCAAGTCCATGGTGGGTATTAACAGTAACTAATCTCAATCTGGAAGTAAAAAGGGAAACACAATATTAGACAAAACATTGATTTTCAAATGATTAACACAAAAACACATCTTTCACATCAGGGATTCAAAGTCAAACACAAAGGGTTAACATTTCTAAATTCACATACTAAAGGTGAATTAATTCATCAATTTCAAAAACCCATCTGAGAGGGCTGTGAGAGCACATCTGGTGCATACATTTAAAGATTGGGGCCTTATCAAAACAGGGCAGGACACTTAATCAGTGATAACATTTCTGAGAAAAAAATGTGTGATGGGTTTTTTCTTCGTAGATAATTAGTTTTAACTTATCCATTTTTAGAGCCAACACTTGGTTGCATTTTATTTAACTAACCTCTTCAATGGAGAGGTCGGTAGAGGAAGGTGCACAATTTGTGAAGTGGTGCCAAAATGCTCCAGCTTTACCTTTTACTTAGAAGTACGTTCAATTACTGCGTACCGGTTCCACCACCCAGGTTCAATTCTCACTTTCTCTGTGAACGTGACTTTTGACCTGCACCCACTTTCCTACCTGTAGGTCTGGAGTCTGGCTAGGAGTTGCTCCTGGCCCAGCCTGCGGCTGCACCTGGTCAACACAAAGCTTGAGACAAACAATTAGTACAGACAAACAATTATAACACTTAATTTGCCAGACATCAGAAGAAGGCATATGACCTCCCTCTTCTCATGTCCTAGGCTTTAGCAGCAATTCATGTATTGTGAAGTGTTTGTATGTGTATGTGTATATTCCTGGAGATGTTTGTCATTGATATGCGCTTCCAGCAGCGGGGTGTTGGTTATCTTACATAACCTATATCTATCATTTTAACCTATATAATTTTAACCTATATAATCTCCCTCTTTTTACAACACGTAGTGGTGTAAAACTTAATAAATCATTAAAAAATGAAAAAGTAAAACTTAACTTACTGACGTCCCTCTTTTGGAACAACCGTAACTACAGTAACTTTAATGATACCAAAAAATAAAGAAAAGTAAAACAAACTACGGATTTATTCAAAAACCAAAGGCATAAAGAATTTTTTTTTTTTTTTTTTTCTTTTTTTTTTTCACCCTCTTTTCCATGAAGGGGACAAAACAAAAACAGTCTGTAAATAATATTAAAAGTATCCCAATGTGCTGTTAATCAAGGGTCAATTAATTTTAACCTACAGCAGCTAATCGCTATATAATTGTGTAATGGCAAAAAGGGCAATAACTCATTAAGGTTCAAATAAACTAATCACTGCCTGAATATACCCAAATTCAAAAGGGGAAACACAGGGCCAAAATAATAAAACAAAGCAAAACAAATAATCTAGGGGGATGGTCGATGGAGCCAGAATGGTATTGTCTCTGGTGGGGAGCAGGCTAGAATAGGTTCTGCAACTTGTGGACAGAATCGGCCTGCTTCAGACACTGGGTCTTCTCAGTACTGATTAGGCATCCAGGCGGGGAATCGGGACCTTTGGCCAAGGGCATAGTTGGCTGTTGCATTCCAGGCAGTTCCAGATCCTCCATATGCTGTTCTTCCAAGGGATCGTTGAAGCCTCTACCTTGTTGTTGTCGTGGGTTTTGCTGCTGCTCTCGACGCTGGATCGTTTCCTTAACGAGTGTGCAATCTTTAACCCAGTGTCCCTCTTTTTGACAGGCATAACACTCACGGTTTTGATTTCTAGCTCCTCTACCATCATATTTGCCACGCCTTCTGCCATTGTTATTCCAGTGATTCTGCTGGGGGTTCTGATGGGAGGAGGAAGTAGTTTGCTCACGGGATGGGGATGGAGAAGTCACAACCATTTGTTTAGGCTTAGACTTTGCTCTAGTATACTCCTCCACCTGTAGTTTCAGCAGGCGTTTAGCCAGGTCCTTCCGCTCTTCCTCCTCCTTGCTTTGTTCTGCTTGATACAGTTTGTAGGAGTGGGCCAGAGTACTCCTCCATGTAGTGTATTTCTTATGAGCGAATGGTAGTTCTGCTGCCAGCGCTTTCTGAACGGGTTCAGGGAGTCCCTTGATACACTGCATCCTCCACAGGGCTTGCATGGCATCACTGGCATCGTGTCTGTCCCCTGTGTGTATTTCCCACTCCTCAGCAGCCCTCTTAAGGTAAGACAGTATTGTCTCGCTCATGTTGATCTTAAAGTCCGCCACGTCAGTGACAGTTCTATCTGTAGGGAACTGCTCACGTAGTGCCATCCATAGACGAGCTCTAAACGTATTCAGGGGGGTGTTGTCAGGTGTGTGTGGGAGTACTCCTGCCTTGGAGAGGAGGCGGCATGCCATGTCTGAGCCCTCTACTCGACCTAGTAGGGCCTTCAGATCACCTGCGCAGAGACTGTCCCCTATGGTTAAGTTCTCGAATTGTCTGATCCATTGTCGGGCCCCTCCTGTTAGTTCAGGAAGCTTCTCAATTAGTGTCTCTATGTCTCTATGGGCAAAAGGCGTGTAGACATTCGGGTTATCCTCAGGGCTTGCAGAGGCTGTATCGGTGTTCATGGGAGGGGTGTCGACAAGCAGGCTCTCAGTCACATCTCCCTCTTTTTCTTCCAGATCAGTGCAGGGCAAATCAGCATTGTTTCCATCGGTGGAGGTCACAGGGTCATTAATCATGGGAGGGGAATCGTTCACACTTCCCTCTAGTCCAAAAGCATCATGGGACCCTGCCTCATTTAGTAGCTTTTCATTCCAGTATTCAGCCCTAACTTGGTCAAGTCTTTTCTTACTGTGCTCCTCAATTTCGCCTTCATATTGAGGGTTCATCTTATCAATGTAGGAAATGAGGCTTTTGCCAGGGGGAAAAAATACCCAAAACCAACCCAAACAAAAACAAAAATAAATAAATAAAAGTGTTCCCCTTGAATTTGGATTATTAATTAACTATAGAGATATCTAATCAAAACTAAGATATCTTGCCTTTTGTGTTGTCAGAGCGCTCAGGGCCTTCAACTAGAGATAAGAACCACCCACTGTCCACTAGACAAGGCTGGGGCCTAAAGAAGGGATACAAGAAAAGAAACAGTTAACGAAACTTATATTACACAATACACAGTAACCTTAATAATGTTTGGCAATTACTAATTCATTAAACATGCATTTTGAGAAGACACTATTATTCTCAGGGCTCTTCCAGGCCTGGGGCACACAGTGCACATTCCTGGTTTTGCGATAAGGGAAGGGAGTAACCTAGCAGAGAGTACTGCACACAGACTGAGTGTGTCTACTTTTCCCTCTTTTTTTTAAAAGAAACCTTTTTTAAAAATATCTGATCACATCTTTACGTTTCTCACATCAAAATTAGTCTAACAATCAAGACACTAATGCGTCTGGAGTACCTTTAACTTGAGATATTAGAAGGATAGTCCACACCTTAAAAAATAAACCAAAAACAAACAACAAAAACAAAACAAAAAGTTATTGCACCTTTAAGTTTTATTTATCTATCTGTCTACAAAACTGGGCTGTATTATATGAACACACCACAAAGCGTGTATTTAACCTTATGAAAAGAAGGGGGGACCTTTAATTAGACCTGGTTTTTACCTAGCAACATGTCAGAGTACACCTTTAAAGCTCACAGAGCTTGGGGCAGATTTTTCAAAGAGAACCTCAGAGAGAGATTGTGAACTCAACTACATTAGTGTCATATATAACAAGGACACAATCGAAATAACTATAAAGGATTATACAATACATTTAAACCTTTTAATCTGATAACAGTCAATATTCTTGCCAACGTTGCCACTTTTGCGCATACCAATGAGAAAACTCACATGTTTTGTGTGTGTGATGTGTCATTGATGCTTTTTTTCAAACCCGCTGACAGTTTTGTTACTTTTTAATTTCAATTTCGACGGATGGAAAGACAGCTACTAATCATTTGTAGTGGTCTCTTAATTTTTCAAGGGATAATTCACAGAGGGTTTTCAGAGTGGGCAGAAACGGAAGTGGCCAGTTTCCGTCTCTCTCTCTCTCTCAAATCCCAAAAAACTAAAAAATGCATTCCAGCTAAATAGCTGGTAGTACTGTCCACGTGTGTAGACGTACACATGGGGGCTGATGAGTAAGAGTGTGTGTGTGTGTTTGTGTTTGAGGTAGTAGGCCTAATTATCTGTTAGTATCAGAGCTGAGGTAGACAAATACATACACATGCAGTTACTTAGCGTACAATCATTTCCATGCTGGTTAAGACAGAGGAGTATTTTTACGACGAGTTTCTATGGTTAGTCCACTGAACTAGCAGTAGTTTTAACCATAGAAAATCAATACTCAGATTCACAGAGCTCGCATTCAAACATTATTTTTAATTGTATTTACTCGTTACCCCACACGCGGGCTTTTTCGTTTAACCCCACACACGGGCTTTTTCGTTTAACCCCACACACGGGCTTTTTCGTAACTGCCAGCCGTCCTGTTAGTAATTACTGTATCAGCCCATCCCCTTCAACGCGGCCGTCGCCGTGGTAACCGAGATGTAACTGAGCGCAACTACAACTTATTTTTCTTTATAACACAAAGCCTGCTCCTACCATGTCATAACACGCTCAGTGAGCCACTCCTGCTGACAAATTACTGGTTTAAGCCAGAAAATCCATTTATGGAAAGACAGAGAAAATAGACTTTGTCACAAAGAGCACCTCACTGTCCACAGTGGAGTCCGTTATTGCTTCTGTGCAAACTGTTACAACCTTACCCACTGCAAGGACCCAGTCTCCTGTTCCAAAAACCCACTGCATTTGTCAGCCTGCTGTACATTTTACATAACAGTTTTCGCTCATCCAAATAAGTGAGGTGTCTCTTCGCTAAACGGACGCGGCTTAGACAACCTCACCCAAACAAGTGTTATACAACAAACACCCGCATCCTAATTCAGGTTCTGGCAGTTTTTATCGTATACATCGAAAACATGTAAGCGGGCTCTGTGATTCTAGGGAAACATAAATAAACCATCATTTTCAGAAGCACAGACAGGACAGAGCACAGCACATATATGCAAGAATTTTTTCTGCTGAAGCCGACATCACTTTGTCATTTTTTAACTAACTTAACTAACTTTACTTTACCACACTGCTAGGTCCGGTATTCTGGCCCCACCACTCAACAAACACTCAACAAATTTAGTCATATCCAATTACAGAAACTTTTTGGTTTATACACCAGGCGTTCTGCTCACCTTTGTTTTGTCAGCGCTTTTTGAGTGATGGTTCCTGGCTCCCCGTGCCGACCAGCGGGTCGAGATGCCCTCCTTTTCCTCCCTCTTGAAGCACGTCGCGGTCACCAATTTAATAAAACTATTATTATTATTCACGTGTTCGTTTCTTAAGAGGAAGATGAGGATGCAAAAATGTAGAGGAGACGAGGATAAAAAGTCACAATGGATTGTTTAATGATAAAGTGAAGTCGTCAGGTTTACAGCTTATGCAGTAGTCAGGCAGACTAACAACGAGCAGCAAAAGTGAAAGTCAGAAGTGCAGTACTCTGGACTGTGGTTCTTAGTTAAACAAGTTCAGTTAAACATGTCATTGGTTTATTTAGCTTGTCATTCATAGAAAATCATCCAATCTTCTGGCTCCTTGTTGATGAATCTGCTCTATGCGGAAACGCCTACGCTATCTTGCCGATGTCCTTGATGCAATAAGTATCCTATCAGCTGCTAACTTGTTATGAAAAGTCTACAGAGGCCCATTGTGGAGAAAAGGATACATCTTTAGCCTCAGAGTGTGGGAAAGTGCATTAAAGCTTTCTCTACAAGTTGTGTTCTATCTATGTCAGTTTACGAGTTTGTGCTTGTTACTTAAAGAGTGTTAATTGACCTATAACATAACATGCTATCTATGTGCTCAATTGTTAGTTCGATTATGTAAGATACATGGAATAAATGCAATTAATGATGGGGGTATATACTTCATTCATTTTTGGAAATTAGAATTCTAACAACCCCTTTGGTCCACTACAGAGCTAAAAGGTCTGGTGAAACCTTGACCACAGCCTGTCACTTGACTGTCATGTGGACACATGATGTGTGAGGCAGTGGGTTATATTCAGACAACCTTGGGTGAATAGTTTAAATAATTAACCTTCAATTCACCATGTTTCAAAGCCAAGACATTTTGAATCAATGTGCAATATTCACCTCAATTTCACTTGAGGTGAATGGAAAAAACCTGTTTTAAAAAAGGTCTCAGTGGAAAAACAACTTATTTGTGTTACAGAGTGTCTGTTGCAGATGTCAAACTGTACGAGGACATGCAGTATTTACTGAAACAGTAACCAGTTGTAAGAATGTCTCTGTTTAACACGGTGTGAATCCCTCTCATGGAACATAACAACCTTTCTCCCTGTGTTTCCGTCTCTACTGCTCTGGGGCAGTTGCTCCTTATTAGAAACAGGGCTGCTGGATAGACGTTTTCTATAACAAGGTGAAAGCAACTGAATGGGACTAGCATAAACGAGGCAGCATATCAACACTGTGTCTCCTCTGTCTGAGCCCGACATGTTTGGGGAAAAGTGTTAAACATACTGTTGGATTGGCAATCTGCTGTTGCTTTATCCCCTCTTGCAAAGCTGTGAAACAGCCTTTTCTGCTCACGCAGAATACATAAATCTATCTCTGCTTCAGAATCTCCAAATTAAACATACGGGCAGGCGCTTGGAAAATGAAAATGTAAATCCGACAAGGGAAAAGCATGTGAGGTTCCATTGCTTTGAGGAGACAAGAGATCTTCACCAGTGCCTCCTTGCTCTGTTTGTGACTTTTATCATTTGGCTCCTATCTAATAAGCCTAAACAAGCAGCAGCAGGGTTTGAGCAGTGTGTTGCTTCACTGTGAAACGTTTAGTTAACTCTCGGAGGTTACATCTCCCATTATTATTGTCTCAGGCTACTCTCTGACTGAAAGCAGAAGTGGAGGACGGCAGGGAAAGGACTGAGCCAGAGAATCCTCGTAACAGAAATCTTTTGAACTCTTGACTACATTATAGACCGTCTCCTCTTGTTTAAAAATCCAGATGGCTTTGGTTGGAGATAAAGTCATTGGGTATTTCAGTTATGGGAGGAGAAGAAAACTTTCAACAACTGAAATGGTTTGCTTCAGATCTGTTTTCATTGCTTTTGTAATGTGCAAGGGAGGAATTCTTTGAAGAATGAGATGAAAACCATGTGACCATTTTAATTAGATTATTAGCCAACAATTAAGATCTGTGTTTGTGACTCTCATTAACAAAAATACCAAGTGGGTGCCAAAGAACATTTGCACATTACATTCATCTTTTATTGCATTAAGGTAAAGGGAAGGTTTTAAATTATTTATTTTTTATTCTCATCTTTTGATTTTATTTTATTTATGTACTTATTTGACTTTATGGAAGAAAAAAAGTTAAAGGGAAGGTGGGTTAATCTTTGTCTGTGCTCTCTTGTCTTTCAGGCTCTTTGGTACAACGGGGAACTGTGCAGCCTGCAGTAAACTGATCCCAGCCTTTGAAATGGTGATGAGAGCCAGAGATAATGTTTACCATTTGGACTGTTTTGCCTGTCAGCTTTGTAACCAGAGGTAAGAATGGAGGATCATAACTACACAATATCGACTGAAAAAGCTCTGCTAATTATGTTTTACTGTGACATGCTGCCAGTAGATTTTCCTTTTTTTGTGGCTAGCTCTGTAAATATTGTAATCCAGAGGGATGTAAAATTAGCTGTAGTTCTCGATGTTTGAGAGCTTCAAAGTCCTCCAGAGGTGTGTTGCTGCATAAGGGAGAACGGGCCTAAACAGGTGTAAAATGGTGTTGCCCTAATCTTTTATTTTTTTTTATGAAGTTGGAGTGAGCACAAAGCCTACGGTATGGTGCACATACAATATGACATACTTAAATATTGCTTTTTCCCATTAATATATTGTCAGAAATGGCACAACTCTGGGTGCAGAATGTTAGCATGCTTGTCAGGGGTGCTGTTTACCCTGTTCGTCCAAACAGCACAAGCCCATTAACCTTCCGCAGAGCAGATTCAGTTACCATAGTGAACACCTGCTGTAAGGGAATTATGACTGCAGTCTCTCTTCTCAGCTGGCAGACATGAAGTCAGGTCTCATCTGGCACACTATAGCCATGGCTGTTTAACCAGCCTGGCTCATTACAACAGCCAAGCTACGCTGGGCTATATTCTTATCTGCACTCCCCTTCAGTCATATTATGGAGCAGTGTCCAATGTGTCACGCAAACAGACTGCAGCATAGAGAAGAACATCAGTAGGCCAGGCTGCTATGTGCTATTTTCCCTTTTCAATTGACTTTATAGGAAAAACCTTCTCAAGCTCCTGTAGCTGGTGTGTGAAAAGCTAACCCTGTGGCAGAGTTACCTTGGAAACTCTTGTGGTGCCAGCGCCTTTTTTTGCCAGGCCGAGGGGAGTTGACCTGCCTTTCATTGGGAGCCAGAGCTCATGTCTGCTTGCTTTGAAATGATAGGCTTTTTTAATCTACTTTTATTTGAAGCCACACATTTATGATGACCATCAAAGCAGGCTTTGATTCTGACAAGGCACGGTGTCAGCGTGCATCAGGTAAAACATCTCAAACCAAATGTGGACAATCAAACAGAATCATCATTACCTGCTGATCTTGAATGCAACATTTTCACTGCCAGAGCAGAGACAGCCACTCAACACACACACACACACACACACTCAGAGGTGGGCAGAGTAGCCAAAAAATGTACTCAAGTAAAAGTAAGTTACTTTAAGATTATAATTACTCAAGTAGAAGTAAAAGTAGGCTACTCAAAAAAATTATTACTCGAGTAAGAGTAAAAAAGTATGCAGTGAAAAGACTACTCAAGTACTCAAGAGTACAAGTAGGCCTACTGAATTACTCCGGATTTATTTTTGAAATATACAGAGCAACACAAACGGTACAGAATAGACACGAACATAATATAAAACAGCAATGTTCAAATAAAGATATGTTAAATAACATAAATAATAAATAAGGTATTTAAAAATCAAATGAATAACCATTGAGAAAATTATCTAGGTTGTGTTTAGCCCCAAAAATATAAAACACAAAATTAAACTTCGTTACACATCAAAACCTGCTGGCACTCTCACTTAACGTATGAAACTACAGAGTGGCTGAACAAAGAGACCACTCTCAGACTCTCACACAGCCAGACTGGGGCATGCAAAGTGAGTAGGCTACAGGGAGAACAGGACATGTGTCACAGAAGAACAGTTTCTCTGTAATTGCAAGTGTGTGGGAGTCTGTGTCACTGTGATTGTGAGTGTGTGATTGTTATTTCGTGAGTTAGTGTGATTGAGAGCTTGCGAGTGTGTGAGTTTGTATTTGAGGCCAGGGGTGTGGCTATTGCTCCTCGGAATCAGCGGTTTCTTCCATTTTCTCGACTCACCCAGATATTCGGTAAAATATGCGTTTAACCTACATGGCACGGCCACGGACACAACATCGGTGCGGAACCGTAGCCTTTAAAAAAGTCCGCGGACATTGTTGAGCCCATGGTTGAGCCCTATGACAACATGACAACACTTGTCATGTGACTGAAGTGGCTGCATTTGATTGGCAAGCTTTTGTAATGTGGTTTTTATTGGTTGAAATAGTCACATGATAGAGATGTTAGCCTCGTTTGAGATGTCGCCGTCTTGCTAAGACCTGCGCAACTATGACGCTCGGCTTGCTGAGCGCACAGCATTTTTGCAGCATTTTTGTTGTGCGCTCAGCAAGACGCGCGTCATAGTTGCGCAGGTCTTGCTCAGACCTGGGTAAGTCGAACGAGGCTGTTGGCTGAAGACGTCCCCGGGGAGAGAAATCATGAGAGAAATAGCTCTCGCATGTAATAAATAAAATATATTAAAAAATAAGGTAACGACCGTCACGTAGCCAAATGGAACGGCGTAAAAGTACCGTTCTTTCTTCAAATATTTACTCAAGTAAAAGTAAAAGTATGTTGCAATAAAACTACTCCTAAAATTACAATTTATTCAAAAACTTACTCAAGTATTTGTAACGGAGTAAATGTAGCGCGTTACGACCCACCTCTGCACACACTACACTTTATCATAATGCCAACAATCATTTTCTTTGTGTTTGTAACAACTGTTTTGCTTTGTTTTTCTCTGCCAACAGGTTTTGCGTGGGAGACAAGTTTTTCCTAAAAAACAACATGATTTTGTGTCAAATGGACTATGAGGAGGGCCAGCTGAATGGGAGCTTTGAGACACAGGTTCAATAGTTGGAACCTCGTGGCAGCAACAATCGGCGCTACACTTTACACACAAGATGGATGTTCTGCTGCACTTGGAAAAAAGACAAGCGTCTGTCTGCTTGCCTGCAATACTTTTTAAGACCCCTTTATCAGTCCCTAAGGACTCTATTGTAAATGTTCAACTTTTTGCCCCTCCCACACCCCAACACTGAGCAGTTACAAATTTTGATGTACAGTTGTGCCTGCTTAGCTGAGCACTGTATTGCTTGTATGTTTTGTGAGATTTGTTTCCGGATTGTTTTCTTTTCCTTTTCGAAATGGTTCATTGGAGGGTATGTACAGTCTGTTTTCTCTGTATATATAAACTGGAACATTTATTTTATGAAATGTAATGCAATTTTATTACTAGTGTGAATTAAAGATTCTTAAATGTTCATAGTGAGTTTTTTCTCTTGTACCAGAACCAAAGTTGTTGGAGGAGGTTAGCCCATGTGTTGATATGTAATCATGACTCCAAAAACTGCAGTGCTGGAAAAGGCCTTGCAAGTGAAAAATATATTTGAAGGGTCTTCTTCAAAACATGATGCAACAAAACAAGTTTTATTACATTTTTCAGAGTTCTGATGGAATTAGTAATGCTGTTTAAAATGAACAAAATAAGATTTTATTTGGAATAAAATAATTCTTCTCCAAACTGTGTGGTTGTGAGCGTGCAGGTGTCATGAAAGGGAGCGAGTTAAGCTGGGCTGCTCGCCGTGATTCATGCTTCACTAACTGCCATCTGATTATGAGGGTGAATTGGCCTGGAAATGAAATGCAACAGCAAATAAATTAGGGAGAAAATAAATGCTCATTGAGTCTGAGCTCATTCAAACTCATCAGCAACATAGTTGTATTAAAAAGTACTTTTCCCAAGACACTGTTAATGGTGTTGTGTGATTCTGTTTATCTGATGAGGTTATATCACACACTTTTACCAATAACCAACAATATGCAAAGTCTGATTGATCCGTCACAAAATTAGCTGATCCTTCAAGTGATGGTTCATGTGAGTCGGCTCCTTGCATGTAGTTGCATTAATAAATCAAAAAATAATTTTATTATGACATGTTCTACTTTATCATTAATACAATTATACTGGGAGAAATATTTTGAGGCTCATGTGCTCCAGATAACATGAGGTATGTGATAAACAACATATATACAACAATATGAACTACATAATGAGTAGGCAACATAATGTTATCTGATTTCTACACACAATTTGGCAATTTATTACAGAGATGAACAAACATAATTCTTTCAGAGAGAAAATAAAGCCAAAGGGCACCGCTCAAGAGTTTACAGCTCTTAGTTAGATCATACCATCAGTTTTATCTGAGTTCAAGTTCAGATACACATAATGTGCGAACATAAGTCTGGAACAAGGTCAGTAACCTTCAATTTCACTTATCTACAATGACGTTACATGTCACAAGACCTCATATTTGACCCTGAAAGTACAAGAAAACCATGCAGTTGGTCATCATACGTTACTTGCTTTGATTTACTGGGATATTGTACGTAAGTGCCCGGAACACTGTATGAAACACTTATTTCTCCGGTGCCAAGTAGGGGTGGGAATCTCTTGGCACCTCACAATTCGATTCGATTAGATTCGATTCGATTCCGATTCCGAGGTCAACGTTTCGATTCAAAATCGATTCTCAATGCATCTCGATGCAATTTCTTTTTTTACGTACATACCTATGTGTGATTTTCAAAAATATATTTATATACACATCTGAGTTTGCTACTCAGAGTTTGCTAATCACTTCCTACTTTTGTTGATTAAATATAATCAACAGATGAATTACCTTCTCTAATATTGTATTTGATAAAAAGTTGTTCTTGTCACAAATATGACTTTCTATGAGCAGTGCAATAACCAATGCAGCTTTCAACACATTATGGAAGTATTTAAAAACTAAACCGATTCAGTTTAATTTTCTTTCTACTCTTGTGAATCATGTTTCTTTCTATAGGATTTCTATTCTATTATTTTCAATGTCATTTCAACACATTGTGCAAAAAGTATGGCTTGGAATTCAGCTCTCATACAAAAACATAAACAGACACAAAGCCAGTGCAGGTCATATGGGTTTGCTGCTCTCTGCCCTTTTGTCGCCACTTTTAACAACTCGCACTTTTGTGGCGTGCATGTGCAGTGGCGCAGGAAATACTAATATTAAATACTAGTAAAAAAAATAAATAATTATAAATCGATTATTAACTTTTATGAATCGATTCGGAATCGTTCGAGAGAGAATCGCGATTAATCGGAAAATCGATTATTTTTCCCACCCCTAGTGCCCGGTGTGAGTGTGTGTTTGTAATGCACAAAGACGAAATCACTCTAGGGGAGTCTATCAAACCTGTGCTAGAAACACAAGTTGGTCACACACCAGGTCTGTGTAAATGCTCAGTAAATCGGGCATATTTTGCAGTTAGTGCATGTTGATGCAGATACAGTGGTACACTTGCAGTATATAAAAGAGGGAAGGTAGGAGAGTTTGTCACAGTTTGATGCTAGGACCTATGTTACTTGGTGTATACATCATGCTGAATGTGGCTCAGCACATGACTATGGAAAAAGCCTACAACAATTACAGAACAGTCATAAACATTTAATTTGTCCAACCTCCACTGCTCTATTATCTATTATTAATCAACACAGTCTTCTTCTTCCTTTTTGGTAAACGCTGCCAAACTCCAGATTTCAAACCATGTCTGACATTATGTTTCCCCTAGCAGGACAGAGAACAGCAATATATGTTGCTAACACATAATCAAGTATACAAAGAGCATTAATTAGAAATTCATTAAAAATTCAGACTCACAGACAGGTGTGCAAATAAAGGATTAGGTAGACATCAATTATACCACATATGAGAACATTTTAATTGCAATTCACGGATTGATTTACAGAGGGAAACAATCAGGCCCCATGCAACATGGCTGATTGCTCATTTTCTGGAAAAATAATGAGGAAAACACCTCACCAGGTTAAACTGTCTTCAGCTGTAAATTACACACACACACACACACACACACACACACACACACACACACACACACACACACACACACACACACACACACGTTCAGAGCCGTGCCTGTTGTGGGCTGCACATGCACAGACGCATGCAGTATACATGGGTATACATCACACATTTACATACTTACCATGTTGTAAAACACTTGCATATAAAGAAAACGATAGACACACACTGACATGCACACACACATGCACATACTTTTGAGACACATAAAACACTTGTCCAGGATTACAAGACATGATACACTCACACAGGCATGCTCACACACATAAATACACATGCACTGCAGCTTGCAGCACTGTCATCTGCTTGTGGTGGTGGGGAAGTTCTGAAGCACCAAATGTTGTGCTGCTATGACTCAAGTTTGTGAATTCTCCAGCCTCCTCTGTGTTCCTGATTACTGCATTATGGCATCTGCTTAATTAGCTTGGCTTGTGTCATATGTTGCACACAGGGGAGGTGTTAAAAAGTGCCAATGCCTCTTGCTCATTATCTGCCTCGATTCTTGTGATGTATAATCTTACTTGACAGACATTCATATTGACATAGGGGCAGCTGTCAGCAGAGCATATAAAGGGTGCAAATTAAATAAAAACCGCAAAGGAAGGCAGAAACATGCAATTCTGTATTTCACTTTGGATCCCGGAACACTGCAATGGCTCTCATTAAAAAGAATAACATTTTATGGATGAAAGTTTTACGGGTAAACGAACTGATAGTTGACCATGCATTTTGATTACTTCAGGTAATATTCAAAGTTGCCTGATGCCAGTGTATTTTCTAAATTGGTGCAGGGTCCAAGTCTTGGCGAGGATTCAACTTCATTATGCCCTTAGACCGCAAATTCTGTTTCATACAATAAACACAATTATAAATCCTGCTTCTGCCGTTCCCCCTTTCCACTACTGAAACATGTTAGAAGTTTCTGAATTTTTTCAAAAATTAAATTGACAAAATAAGATCCCAGGTTGTGATTCCTCCGTGCCACTGCATCCAGCTAGCTGTTTCCAGCTGTTTGAACTACTTTCACCCTTGCAGCTGTCTGTAGTGGTCTCTCACATCAAACCCACCTGTCCTTTAGACACCATTCCATCACGCCTCTTCAAAGAAGTTGGTCCTCTTATTCTTAACTTAATAAATAGCTGTTTGTCTAATGGAGCTGTCCCTCTCTGTTTCAAACATGCCATTGTACAACCTCTACTGAAAAAAAACAACCTTGACCCAGATGACCACAAACATTTCAGGCCTATCTCCAAATTGCCATTCATATAAAAGATTTTAGAAGAAATTATTTTCTCACAGGTCATATTTGAATACTTTCAGCATTTTTGATAAATTCCCAAAAAAAAATTCACAATGACTTCCCCTGCACTGTAGATTCTGGCTCCTCTTTTGTTATAGTCCTGCTCGATATTACCGCAGTTAAGTGGTTCAGCTCCTACCTCAGCGAAAGATCTGTTTCAGTAAATTTAGGAAAAACTGCTATTCTGCTACATGTGGCATCCCGCAAGGTTCAGTTTAAGGTCCCCTTTTATTTTCATTATATATACTTCCCCTCGGCTCTATTTTTTATAAATATAATATCCAGTATCACTGCTGCTATGCAGATGACACACAATTGTATTTACATTTTACCCCTGACAGCACCCACTCACTGCAGAACCTATTAAATTGTCTAAATTACATTAAATTAAACTTCCTCCAGCTAATGACAACAATACTCAAGTCATTGTATTTGGCCCTCCTAACTCTGTCTCCACCATAAGCACAGCACTTGGTCCTCTGTCACTAAAGCTACACACTGCAGTTAAAAACCTTGGCACCATTTTGGACCCTTCATTGAATTTCAATAAAAAGTTTTTACCAGCTCAGAACCATAGCCAAATTAAAGCCACTTTTATCTCCGAAGGACCTGGAAACTCTCTTCAATGCTTTTTTTTACTTCACGACTCGACTACTGCAATTCACTGTACATAGGACTCAACCATTCCACCATTTCTAGACTCCAACTGGTTCAAAATTCAGATGCTAGATTTTTAACAGGAACCAAAAAAAGACACCATATCACCCCCACTCTGGCTCACCAGCATTGGCTACCTGTGAAATAGTGTAATTAAAAAATATTTGTTTTTAAGCGCTTAGTGGGCTAGCTCCACAATACATAACCGATCTGTTAATCCCATATTCAGTCCCCATGTCACTCCTCTGAATTCCTCTATCCGGTCTAAAAACAATGGGTGACCAAGCTTTTTCAGTTGCTGCTCCCAGACTCTGGAATAGTCTCCCAATTTACATATGGTCTTCATCCACCATTTATCAGTTTAAATCACACTTGAAAAAGTACCTTTTTTCCCATTACTTTTAGCTCAGTTTGAGGTTCCCCCATTGTTTTTGATTGCTTTTAATTGTTGTATTGATTGATTTCTATCTTGTTGTTTAAATGACTTTACTTCTGATGTTTCTGATGTTTTGCTGTTTTGTATTGTTTTATCTGCCTTTACTGTAAAGCACTTTGGGTCAACTTCTGTTGTTTTTAAATGTGCTATATAAATAAAGTGACTCGACTTGACTTGAATCCGTGTACCTTCCGTTCAATCCATATCCTTTTGGAAATCAAAACAGGAAGAACGAAAAGTGACCTGTCTTTTTAATAATCATCCTCTCATCTACATTATGTATTTTACTAAAACACGTTTTTATCAATTTTTAATCACATTTCATGACCAGGATATCAAATATGAGAATAATGGCCTAAATGTTGATTTTGAAAAATACATGTTTCAATTTAGTGACAGAAGTGCGTGCGCACGCGTGTGCGTATGTGTGTGCGCGCGCTCAGAGGCGAACTTAACCATTGCGCAAAGGTAGGTAATTGCCTTGGGTCTCATAGCCTAATCATCTAATAAATGTTTGTTTTACTCTTCATTCATTAGGCCTAATCACCGATTACGTGCGGATACGTCAGCATCGCACTGGGAACTGAGGGACACACCCTACATTATTGATAATGTTATTGATACTCGTGATCAGTTGAGGCATGAGCCCCAGTGCAGACAGCTGCATATGAAAGCATTTGTATTGGTTAGGTCCACGAGAGAAAATTGCGTCTGAGACGATTGTCGTCTCTGTCTCTCTTTTTTCCCTGTCTTCACTTCACTTGCCGAGTCAAAGTGTGTGTGTGTGTGTGTGTGTGTGTGTGTGTGTGTGTGTGTGTGTGTGTGTGTGTGTGTGTGTGTGTGTGTGTGTGTGTCGAGGAAAGAAGAAACTTGTCTAGGCTATATTTTGTCCACGTTTAGGCTATAGGCTATCTGAATTGAGCTTTTTGTAAAATAAGGCTCTTGATGGTAGCCTATGACAGACAATGACATAGCAGCCTTTAGCAGCCAGCCAAAATATGTTTCCCCTCTCAATAAAGATTAAACATTTGGTGGTTTGTCCCGTTTTGATCTGGATCAACAGCTGTATGTCTGTCGCTGTTTAGATCATGCCTCGTTTCCTCTGAGCAGCACAGTTCGGTTCGGCACGGTTCGGCAGGGTTATCCTATTAGATCTGCCATGCGTTTCCACTACCGACAAGAGCCTTTAGCCTACTTAAAAGACGGAGATAGCCACGGTCAGAAAACAGTCTATGGGTCCCAGCCATCACGGCTCTGGCCGCGCATAGCTCGTGGCATTGTGGCAGCGGGACACAGTTTAACCCGCTGATTAATATAAATTATTATTTGGAACTTCAAAAATGAAAATGCACATTTTTTACATTTTCTGTTTGTCTCCTTTCCCATTTTCGTATGTAAAGGGCGACATGGAAAATAAACAATAAGAAATGGCAATCAATTCATGTTCAACAGGCATATTTTGAATAAAACAGTCCGTTTTTCATTTTTTTTAAATGAAACAAATAATTAAAAAATGAAATCAAACAGTTTTTTTCGTTTTTCGTGTTTTGATTTCCAAACGGATATGGATTGAACGGAAGGTACACGAATCCGTGTACCTTCCGTTCAATCCATATCCGTTTGGAAATCAAAACAGGAAAAACGAAAAGTGACCTGTTTTTTTAATAATCATCCTCTCATCTACATTATGTATTTTACTAAAACACGTTTTTATCAATTTTTAATCACATTTCATGACCAGGATATCAAATATGAGAATAATGGCCTAAATGTTGATTTTGAAAAATACATGTTTCAATTTAGTGAAAGAAGCGCTCAGAGGCGAACTTAACCATTGCGCAAAGGTAGGTAATTGCCTTGGGTCTCATAGCCTAATCATCTAATAAATGTTTGTTTTACTCTTCATTCATTAGGCCTAATCACCGATTACGTGCGGATACGTCAGCATCGCACTGGGAACTGAGAGACACACCCTACATTATTGATAATGTTATTGATACTCGTGATCAGTTGAGGCATGAGCCCCAGTGCAGACAGCTGCATATGAAAGCATTGTTATTGGTTAGGTCCACGAGAGAAAATTGCGTCTGAGACGATCGTCGTCTCTGTCTCTCTTTTTTCCCTGTCTTCACTTCACTTGCCGAGTCAAAGTGTGTGTGTGTGTGTGTTTGTGTGTTTGTGTGTGTGTGTGTGTGTGTGTGTGTGTGTGTGTGTGTGTGTGTGTGTGTGTGTGTGTGTGTGTGTGTGTGTGTGTGTGTGTGTGGAGAAAAGAAGAAACTTGTCGAGGCTATATTTTGTCCACGTTTAGGCTATAGGCTATCTGAATTGAGCTTTTTGTAAAATAAGGCTCTTGATGGTAGCCTATGAGACAATGACATAGCAGCCTTTGGCAGCCAGCCAAAATATGTTTCCCCTCTCAATAAAGATAAAACATTTGGTGGTTTGTCCCGTTTTGATCTGGATCAATAGCTGTATGTCTGTCGCTGTTTAGATCATGCCTCGTTAACTCTGAGCAGCACAGTTCGGTTCGGCACGGTTCGGCATGGGTTATCCTACTAGATCTGCCATGCGTTTCCACTACCGACAAGAGGCTTTAGCCTACTTAAAAGACGGAGATAGCCACGGTCAGAAAACAGTCTATGGGTCCGAGCCATCATGGCTCTGGCCGCGCATAGCTCGTGGCATTGTGGCAGCGGGACACAGTTTAACCCGCTGATTAATATAAATTATTATTTGGAACTTCAAAAATGAAAATGCACATTTTTTACATTTTCTGTTTGTCTCCTTTCCCATTATCGTATGTAAAGGGCGACATGGAAAATAAACAATAAGAAATGGCAATCAATTCATGTTCAACAGGCATATTTTGAATAAAACAGTCCGTTTTTTATTTTTTTTAAATTAAACAAATAATTAAAAAATTAAATCAAACAGTTTTTTTCGTTTTTCGTGTTTTGATTTCCAAACGGATATGGATTGAACGGAAGGTACACGGATTTACACGGATTGACTTGATGGGGCAAATAAGTTTGTGAAATAATAGTATCCTTTTATTCAAAGTAAAATGTTTACATTCTGTCTCATTTCAAAAGGCATGGCAATATCACAATACGTTAGCCTTACAGGGGTGTTATATCAATGCAAATCTATACAAAGAGATTACTACCATTGTACAATTCTATTACCAGCCAGAAAGAGTGACTGAGCAAATTAGCCTTTATTACTCAATGCCAAAGTGTTACAAAAATAAGTAAATAATGAATGATAAACTATGGCTAAGCTTTAGTTAAGCAACTAAACCACTTATTTAAGGTATATTTCCACTTTGCTACACAGAACATTAAGGATACACTACTTTGTGCACTGGCACTGAACAATGGCAATGGCAAAAGGAAAACACAACCTGCAAATTCTGGAGTTTACAATGATGCTATAGGGCGTTTTGACAATACGACTAGCCTGTTGATGCAGATAGGATGTTTACCATGTTCACCCTGCTAGTTTAGCGTGTGAGCATGCAAACCTTTGCTAATTAGCAATACAGGGAAAGGAAAACATGCATGTCTGTACCAAATCCTTTGCCAATCCATCAAATAGATGTTGAGATAACACAGCATGAGTGAATACTTTGACCTGCATCCCCTAGGGTCCTTGAGTATGCGGATACAAATCTGGGTTTGCTAATATCGGTAAGATTCATCCTCTGGGGACCAAAAACATCGTCCAAAAATGTCCAAGCTAAAAGTCAAGACTTTTTATGTCAGCCTGGACAGACACACTGGCATTGCTATCCCTATGAACCGCTAGCGTGGCTAAAACCATTCACATCAAATTAGAAAACAATAACAACCCATACATTATCATACTACTATTTTTTGTCCTGGCCAGAGGGTGATTAAGTCCTTTTCCACATAAAATAATATAATTACATTTCATTGTTTAGGATAATTCAGGAACAAATATTGATATCTGGGTACTTTTGGAATTTAACCTCTTACAGTTTAAAAATCCTCAAACAGCTGATTTTGATTGTAATTAGTTTGGTAAATGTTTTTTGTGTCTGTATGCGTAATGTTTACACATTTAAATGAATAATCTGTGTTCTCTACTCATGAACCATTACGCTGTCCTTTAAATATTTCTGTGACCTTACAGCCTTAAAGACAAAGCTACACTATCTATAATGTAGTGAATGCAGTCATATTAAATAAATGAAAATATGAGCCGTGATGCTTACTGTGGTCAAGTGACTATTATTCCTCATGGAAATAAACTGAATTTCACACCCACTCAAAAACTCCAACATATGTTCAATTGATGCCTAATGGGCTTGCTTGTGCTGTTTGCAAGAGACTGGAGAGGGCAATTAGAAGCATGTGGCTTTGATTAGTACTGATTCCACAACAGTGCTGCAAGAAATATAGAAAACAAAAGTACAACATTTCTGCCGAAGCTCTTTTTGACAGAATGCAATGAAATGGAAGAACTATTTTACTTCACGGTAATACCAGGTAAATGTAAACATTTTAACTATATGGTGCACTTGGCACATGGCCAAGATTATGCATATTCTACCCACAAACAGCAAGTGCCAAGAAATGCATATAAACTGAAATAAATGGCTACAGATGCATGAACTTGCCCTGAAAGAGGTTTGCTTACTCTGTGATCTCATTCTTAAATGAAACCAATTTGCCTAGAAATTGGTTCTAAGGCCTAATGCTGAACTCTGTACATCAGCTCCACCACACACACACACACACACACACACACACACACACACACACACACACACACACACTTCTCTTTTACAGACACACTTTCACAGTCACACTGCTTCTACCCCTTCCCTCGCTGCAAATCATGTTTGACTTTGAAGTGCTAATTTTGGAAGTTTAGCCAATTTTTATTTGCTGCTTTGAAATGTATCCCCTAAGCTGCTGCACCAGCAATGAAATATACAGACCTTTACAATGAGGGATAAGTGACCAAAATGAGAAGAGCCTGGTTTTCTTCCTAACATTATATAACTGTGAATAATCCCCACATAGCATTTTCGCCTGTACCATCACTGCCTCAATTTATATTCAAAAATATTATGCCGACTTTTTACTTTTTGCTCATTGCTAAATCCCTACTTATAGTTAAGGCTAATTAAAGATATATCTACAATGCAATGTTGCAGACAAAAACCCTTAAACGTTTATGACATTATGACTATTTTTGTCAAAAAAATCTAATTAAAAAACATAATTACAAACTATAATAGGGAGAGTAAAACAGTAATTGGAGTAGATGGTTCCGCTTTGGCAATAATTTGGCATTTTCTGGATTTACTAATACGATACCTGATGAGTGTCTAATTGAACCATCAATATGTTACCATGCAGGTGTAGACAGACGGCAGACCTTCACCTACTGTAGTGATCCAGTTTAGCAATGTAGAAACCCTGACAAAGAACCAAGGCCCA
Source organism: Hyperoplus immaculatus (assembly GCA_949357725.1). Taxonomy (NCBI): domain Eukaryota; kingdom Metazoa; phylum Chordata; class Actinopteri; order Uranoscopiformes; family Ammodytidae; genus Hyperoplus; species Hyperoplus immaculatus. The sequence continues at coordinate 17,274,493 of OX442349.1, read as the reverse complement.
CATGGTCCAATGACTTCTGCATGAAAAAAAAAAGAAAATTCTTGGTGACAAACGTAGCAGCCTTTACCACCATGATGGATGCAAGGATGACCTCAATCACAATCCTTTTTTAACTGTTTTCAGCCAGAGCTGGAGCATTATATAGTAAAATAAGTTGATCAGATGCTGCTCTTCACCAAGCAGCCCAGCTAATAACATGGAAGGCAGAGCGCTTGAGGGAGAGAAGATTTGGAAATGTGGGCCCCTCCACTTTCCAGTGCTGCTCTGCTTTTAACACAGTCCTGTAGTTGGCAATACATTGCTTTGGTAATCAGCTTTTTGAAAAGCTTATTTACTGCTTGTTTTGTGTTTATTGTAGTTCTCAGAATGAAATACAAAATTGGATCTTATTCCATGTGCAATTTTCTCCTCTCACAAAGAATAGAGAGAGAGAGAGAGAGAGAGAGAGAGAGAGAGAGAGAGAGAGAGAGAGAGAGAGAGAGCACAAGCACATCACCTTGTTGAGTATGGATGATCCAGAGAGGATGTATACTGTATGTTATTTTTGATTATCTCTCTGTTTTGATTCAGTCTCCTTACACCCCTAAGGTTACACACTATGGGATTGGGCAGAGACATTTTTTTAATTTATTTTTTAAAGATTTGTTTTATTGACAGATGCTCAAATTACAGCACAATTGCAGTTAAAAAAACGAATGTGTCAAGTGAAAGTACAAAAATACTTGGCAAAAATAAATGATATCTCAGTATCGTCAAAGAAAACAGGTTAATACTCGGCAAAATGAATATTTGGATGCACTCATATGTACGTGTATAAATTCACAAATGGATTAGAAATCAAATTATCAAAATTGAAAATAAAAAGAACAAAACAAGAAAGTATAGAGCATTGTATATCCCCTATCCACTCCCCAACCCCCAACCTGCCCACCCCTGTATGGTTCTCTATTTTCTGTTATTTATTTTAATATGTAGTCTGCATGGTTACATGAATATTTGCAAACTCACATGGATTTCTTCATTGAAAGGTTGCATCTCTTTGGTCAGATGAATCTAAAGAGGAAAGAATGTGGAAAGGGGCCCAAATTTCCTGAAAGCTTGAATGTTTTTTTCTCACATTATATAATATTTTTTCAGGTGTACAGTAAGAGGCGAGGTAATTTATCCAGTGTCTTGGAGATTGTGAATCTGTTGATTCTACTGGCAAGTAGAATAAAGTATTTCTTGAAGCGATAACATTAACATAACTCAAATCTCCTAATATCCTTTCTAGGGTCCTGCTCAATTTGCAAACCTATTATTTTTCATGCAACTGAAATACTATATTTCCCAAGTTCTTCTATCACTGGGCAGTTCCAAAGCATATGCAGGAGATCACCTTCATTGGTTTTACATCGCTGACACATGGGAGAAATATTATTGTAGATTTTATGTTATTTTTGAGGAGAGTAATATGTTCTATGAAATATATTATTTGGATTTGCATATGCTTTGTGGAAATTAGCACAGTCTGAGCCTGCTTCAATAGTTGATGCCAATTATCCTCTGTAAACAAATACAACCTAGATAATTTTCCCATTTAATTTTTTGGGATATTTTACCATATATAGTCAGGTAAGTTGTCATTAATAATGCCATATGTGAGATGTTATTCCTTTGGTTGTTGTACACCTCCTACTATAAAGATATGTTTCGAAAGGGGATTCTTTTGAGATTTCAGGAAAGATGTCTTTAGATTTGTCTTTAGCCCAATGTCGAATTTGTGAGAACTTAAAAAAAATAATTTTTAGGAAGGTTGAATTTTTCAGATAGTTGTTGGAAATTAGCAAATGTATCATTGATATATAGATCTGCAACGGTTTGGATGTTCTTATATTTGTGTAGTTCTCTTATGTAGTATTGTATCAGCAATGTGAATTGAGATGTTGGTGTTACCAAAGAGTTGCCTGGAGGTCTGGAATCGCTCAATTGACAAACGTACACTCACTTGAAGGCGGGTGTCTGTTGAAGTTTAAAACTATTGGATCTGCCCAGTGCCACTCTGGAAGAATATATAGTAATGATTTTAATCAAGGTTGTTTAGCTCATTTTCTATCTAGCTTGTTAGCTTTCTAGCAATTTAGCTATGTAAATCCTGCCCAAAAAGCTCTGATTGGTCCATCATTTATCATAACATTAATACACCAAACATGCCAATGACATCTATATTGTGATATATGCTGTCAACTTAAAAACATCAAAGCAGCCTCACTGGCAACAGAGAGTTTGCTTCGTAAAATGCCTGGCAATAATAACGATGTAGCACAAGTAAAAAAAGGAAGAATAGTAGTTCATATTCAGTATATTATGTCCAGCATAACTAGCAAAGATAGTCATTCCCATTCATATTCAGCAATTATTTTGGTGGCACATACTCAACAAAAATATAAACGCAACACTTTTGTTTTTGCTCCCATTTTTCATGAGATGGACTTAAAGATCTCAAATTCATTCCAGATACACAATTGTACCATTTCTCTCAAACATTGTTCACAAATCTGTCTAAATGTGTGATAGTGAGCACGTCTGCTTTGCTGAGATAATCCATCCCACCTCACAGGTGTGCCACATCAAGATGCTGATCTGACATCATGATTAGTGCACAGGTGTGCCTTAGACTGTCCACAATAAAAGGCCACTCTGAAATGTGCATTTTTTTGCTTTATTGGGGGTCTGGGGACTCAGAACCAGTCAATATCTGGTGTGACCACCATTTGCCTCATGCAGTGCAACACATCTTCTTCGCATAGAGTTTATCAGATTGTCAATTGTGGCCTGTGGAATGTTGGTCCACTCCTCTTCAATGGCTGTGCGAAGTTGCTGGAGACGGCTTATGGTGGAGAAATGAACATTCAATGCACGAGCAACAGATCTGGTTGACATTCCTGCTGTCAGCATGCCAATTGCACGCTCCCTCAATGCTTGTGGCATCTGTGGCATTTTGCTGTGAGACAAAACTGCACATTTCAGGGTGGCCTTTTATTGTGGACAGTCTAAGGCTCACCTGTGCACTAATCATGATGTCAGATCAGCATCTTGATGTGGCACACCTGTGAGGTGGGATGGATTATCTCAGCAAAGCAGAAGTGCTCACTATCACACATTTAGACCGATTTGTGAACAATGTTTGAGAGAAATGGTACAATTGTGTATCTGGAAAGAATTTTAGATCTTTAAGTCCATCTCATGAAAAATGGGAGCAAAAACAAAAGTGTTGCGTTTATATTTTTGTTGAGTATAGTTACCATGAAATCCAAATGAGATCTCTGAAGCTGAACACTGACATACTTTCTGATAGCAGGTACAGGATGCCTCATATATGATTAATTAATTGTGTCAGCCGGCCATCTGTGTTTTAACTGATTAAATAGCTCACAAAGTGGGATGCACCTTTTGATGTGAACCTTTGGGGAACTGGCTCTGTCTTTGTATTTCTACCTTGATTAACCACAATACTCCTCCAGGCCTCTATTTGAAAGTATCTTTAATTTGGGAGGAAAGGACACAAAAGCATTAGGTGTGCTTTAAAATGTTGCACATTCCAGTAGTCAAGGGGCTGTCTTTCTCCTTCCCTCTTTGTTTTTTTATAAAGTGAATGTTTCGCACAGGGCTGGGCCGGTGAGCAAGCATCGAGCTTTCAGATAAAAATTGATTCCAGTACATTCTAACCTGAGATCCATCACGGCGAAAGGCTTTAAAGGTCACACATGTAATAAGTTCCTATGGTCTTAGTCCCTCCAATAATAGGCGTTTAGTCTGCCATGGAAGGCTGGTATATAAAAAATAATTGAGTAATCTGTGGACCATTCAATTCAATCGTGAGACTCAGTGACAGTGCACGGCCTGCTGGGCTGCAAAGAGGTTGTTCAGGAGAGTCTTTCTGCTGGCAGGGAAATGGTTTGTGCCCCTAAAGCCATGCAGCCCCATCTTCGCAACAGCACAGCGGATCACTGACATTTTAGAGGCTCTTCCAGGCTTAAATTGTATAGAATTGTGTCAGCAACTCAGAAAAAGGAAAGTAAATGACATGGCAGGAGTGTATGGCTGAAAGCACTAATTAAATTGAAAGCTCTTTTGCTTTCCTACATTAGAATGTATCCCCATGCACAACGTAGGGGAGAACGGGGGAATCTGAGGCATCGGGTAATGTGAGCCACGCCCTGTATCTAGGCAACGGAAAACATTTTTGGTCATGTGAGATATATGTTTTCAAGCCCCTCTCATTTTCCCATGGCCCTGAAAGAGAGGACCTCATGGTGCTGTGGTAAGCATGTTTTTTCACCAAAATAGGTATTTTGCATGTAAAAGTAAATATTCTTGCTGTCAACTTAATCAGCTGTTGTGCCAAAGCAAATGTATTCACGTAGAACAACTTCTATCATACGTGTTGATGAACTACCAACATATAAAAACCATGTGATGATATTAGTTAAAGATTATCCTGAAATGCTAAGATAGGCAGTTTTTTCTCAAATTGTGGTGATGGGGGAAAGTGAGCCACATGCTATGGGGGAAAGTGAGGCACTGTCTCACTTTCCCCCACCATGAGGCACAAGTTAAGTTTAGTCTTAAACATATTTTAATGTAATATTACATAACATAGGTTTTATTTTAATGTCATACACATTGTAGAAAAGCCATCATGCCAAGGAAATACACCAGGAAGACGACCTGGGGCAACCACACGGAAAGAGCACCTTCTCATCTTTCCCTGTAATCTTCAGGGCTGGAATGTAGAGTAGGCCTAGTTGTATGTACAGGCTGATGTTATAATCCAGTTGGGTCTTCTCCTGTGTTCTGAGTCTCAGGCTCTTCTCGCTGGTTCTGATTTTCCTATGCTTTGACCCCCAGACACAAGCTGGCTCTAAGGGTCCTGTGTTCTGACCCCCAGACTGTGTTCTAATTTAACTGGTTCTATCTTTCATTTGAATCGTATTAAAACCTTTTGAATTATAATATGTTGTATTTGATTTTGTTCAGAGTTACTTTCAAGTGTTTAGAAAATTTGCTTTGCTTAATTGACAAAACCCCATCATTCTTTTACTAGTCTAACATTAGTTCTGGAGTGTGTGGCTAGCTTTCAGGATTCTAACTGTTACAATATGTGTTGTTATGGTAGTTTCTGAGTGGAAAAAGTAAGTGGATCAGTTTACCCCCAGCTGGTTCACTTTACCCCCTTGATTTTTCTGGTCAGTCTCAGTTTACCCCACAGCTGGGGTAAAGTGAGCCACATGACAACTTTTTTAGAAACAATCATATTTTCACTGCCCTTTGTCTTGAAAAAATTCTGCTAATGCCAATTTATAGGAAACATCCTCAATTAATGGGAAATGTGTACATTTGAGTGATAAATCATTTTAGCTCGCTTAGAGGGGAGCAAATGTAAAAAGTGGCTCAGATTACCCCATTCTCCCTATAGTAAAATGCATCTGATGTCCGGCCGATTTAATCTCCGAAAAAATCTGCCATTGGCAAAATGACCGATTTAATTTTTTTAATTTTTTTATTTCATTTTTATTTTTTTTATGTTTTTTTTTATTCAAACAATCATGTTGAGTGAAATGCATTGCTGCCCCGGAATAGCCTGAATAGCATTAAAGTTATAGCCTAATAACAGCAGCAGCAGGTGTGATGTAATACATTGGATCAACTCACACTTCTCCCTGACACCAATAGCAGAGTCATTGGTCATCTCTTGACTGTTAATAGTAATTGATAGAATTTATATAGTGCTTTATTGGAGGTCATTCAAAGACACTTTACATCATACATATAGAAAATCATACCTATAGAAAAAGAAAACAAAATACAGACAAATTAAAGATAAGGTTTGGAGTGGAGTCAGGTGTCTTTATGCTTTCTTAAAGAGTTTTGAGTTGACTTTTGAATGAGTTTATTTAGCTCCAGAGGGTTGGGTGCAGTTAAATAAAATGCTTAATGTCTGAGTTTAAAAATGCTTCATGTCACTTTAGACATATTTGTAACACTTTATTTTTTTTAGATAATGCATATTTCAATTAATAAAAAGTTCCTGTACACCTATTGACAGTAACAAGTATTTATATATTTTTAAGGGTTCGAATTTTTTCAATATATATTTTGGGGATTTTCTAAATTATCGGACGATTTAATCGTTATCGTAATTTTTCTCTGAAAATAATTGGCATCGACACTCTAAAATCCATATCGGTCGGGCCCTAGTACCTGTAAACATTTGACGGAACAAAGTAAAAACCATTTCAACCAGTAGGGGAGAGTGGCCTAAGTTGTGCCGGTGAGCAAGTTGTGCCACCCCTTGTTTCTAGAAAACCATAGAAGAAATTGGAAATGTGACCACATATTTACACTCAACAAAAATATAAACGCAACACTTTTGTTTTTGCTCCCATTTTTCATGAGATGGACTTAAAGATCTAAAATTCATTCCAGATACACAATTGTACCATTTCTCTCAAACATTGTTCACAAATCTGTCTAAATGTGTGATAGTGAGCACTTCTGCTTTGCTGAGATAATCCATCCCACCTCACAGATGTGCCACATCAAGATGCTGATCTGACATCATGATTAGTGCACAGGTGTGCCTTAGACTGTCCACAATAAAAGGCCACCCTGATTTGTGAACAATGTTTGAGAGAAATGATACAATTGTGTATCTGGAATGAATTTTAGATCTTTAAGTCCATCTCATGAAAAATGGGAGCAAAAACAAAAGTGTTGCGTTAATATTTTTGTTGAGTGTAAGAAGAGCCATCCATTAAACTCATCGTGTAAAGAAGGGAGAAACATGGAATAAGATAAAAGCATATTTAAGCTAAAAAAACTGTTTTTTGCCTTTCAAAGTAAAATTTCCATGATCAAGGTTTTTTGATTACTGTGTCTGAACAATTATAGACACGTTTGAAAACATTTGACACACGTTTTAGTGCTTTAGTATGCTACACTTTGTGTCTATATAGTTAGCACGATGTCAGCCCTAAACTGCTGCATCATGCTTATTATCCAAAATTCTGGGGATGGGGTGATTTGTGCCAGATGGCCTAGGTGAGTTATAAGTAAGTAAGTAAGTAAAATATATATATAAAGGCACATTTATAACAGTATGCACTGTCCGAAGTGCTTTACATAGTGCATTCAGTAGGTAAAAAATTAAGGTAAAATAACAATAACCAAAATAAAAGACATAAAGCCCAGACATCCACATATGAACAAAGATAGTAGTGCAGAGGTAAGATAGTTAATGGGGAGGAAAAACCAGGGTGTACAGATGGGTTTTGAGCCATGATTTAAAGGCAGAAATGGAGAGGGAATCGCATATGCCAGGTGGCAGTTGGTTCTACAAGGGTGGAGCAGCTAGTGCAAAGTACATTTCTGAGAGGTGTGCCATTGGCATGGCTGTACGCTGGTCACCAAAAGTGATTGTTTACAGTAGCTCAGAAGAGACTGACATCTCAATTCCACTTAACGACACCACTGAGGAGAGTTCAGATGGCCAGAAAGATGATGATGGTGACTTTGTCATTGTGAGCTTTGCAGGCAAAACCACCTAGATCTGCTAGGCCTTGTTTAAGAAAATTGACCTTCAATCTTTGTAAAATATTTACTTTATTTACTTTAAATAAACCTTAAATAAGTGATTTTCTAATGGATGTGTCTTGCATTAATATGCATTAATTATGAGATATATATCAATGGCACAATTTACCCCATGTTATTTTCTCCAATGGCAGAACTTACACCACACCGGGGGCAAGTTGTGCCACAAGACAACTTTTTTTCCGAAAGCTATATTTCTTCAACAGTTTATTCCAGATCCAAAGTTTTTATTGCCAGGGATGCACAACACCCTGAAATATATGGCACAACTTAGGCCACTCTCCCCTACTCTGTAGGGTTCTTAATGTCTGTTTTCACTAATACACAACATGATGATAATTGACCAAGCCACACGCTCCTTGCTGTCTCATACGCCTGGCAAGCTTTCCATTCTCGCATGGCACAAATGAGGTTACCAGTGATAACATATGGTAGCCTGCAGCGCCCGCCTACCTACTTCCGCTCAATTTTAATTTCTCTTCAGTATTCAGTCTGGGGCTGCGGTGTTTTCGTGGGCTGTCTAAGGATACATTTGTACCGGTCCAATCATCGAACAGAGGGAGTGGCTGAGAACAATGCCGTTGAGATCGTGCGCCAGTTTCAGTTGTAGTCAGAAGCCAGCGCATGACGTCACAAGCACACGTTATGCGATTGGTTGGCAGATCCAGAGTGGCAATGGGCAGATCCAATAGTTTTAAACTTCAACAGTCACTCGCCTTCAAGTGAGTATACTATTGTCAATTGAACGATTCCAGACCTTCTGTACAAATTAAATGAAGTACGGTGGTCTGGTAGTACCAGGCTTAACATATGGGGCACCAAATGTAAAATTCCATTACATTTTTCAAGCTGATATATTTCGATTATTTAGCTTATTTTCCTGACATGTAAATGTAAATGTAAAATGTAAATGTTAAATCTAAATCTTTAATAAAAAATCTTTTCACCTTGATTCATCTACTGATCCAGTCAGAGGTGTGGGCGGGGCTATGAACGCAGTCTATTTGCATATATTCTACACATTTAACATTTATATTTATATTCAACATCTATATTTATATTTAACATGCATATTTAGATTTAACATTTACTGTATATTTATCATTTAGATTATTTCTTTAAACATTGTTTAAAATTGCATTACATAGGCCTATGTTGTTGTACATGCATATCTGTATCAAATGTAAGGAAAATAAGCTCAATGTTAGGAAAGTGAGCTAAATAATCAAAATACATCACCTAGAAATAAGTAATAATTTTTTTTTTTGGCACCCCACAATAGCAGTGACAGATTACATACATACATACATACATACATCTTCAACCGCTTATCCGAAATCGGGTCGCGGGGGCAGCAGCTTGAGCAGGGAACCCCAAACTTCTCTTTCCCGGGCCACATCAACCAGCTCTGACTGGGGGATCCCGAGGCGTTCCCAGGCCAGTGTGGAGATATAATCTCTCCACCTAGTCCTGGGTCTTCCCCGAGGCCTCCTTCCAGCTGGACGCTCCTGGAACACCTCCCTAGGGAGGCGCCCTGGGGGCATCCTTACCAGATGCCCGAACCACCTCAACTGGCTCCTTTCAACGCAAAGGAGTAGCGGCTCTGCCCCGAGTTCCTCACGAATGACTGAGCTTCTCACCCTATCTCTAAGGGAGACGCCAGCCACTCTCCTGAGAAAACCCATTTCGGCCGCTTGTACCCGCGATCTCGTTCTTTCGGTCATTACCCAGCCTTCATGACCATAGGTGAGGGTAGGAACAAAGATCGACCGGTAGATCGAAAGCTTTGCCTTACGACTCAGCTCTCTTTTCGTCACAACAGTGCGGTAAAGCGTATGCAAAACCGCCCCTGCTGCTCCGATTCTCCGGCCAATCTCACGTTCCATTGTTCCCTCACTCGAAAACAAGACCCCGAGGTACTTGAACTCCTTCACTTGGGATAAGGACTCATTCCCTACCTGTAGCAGACAATCCATCGGTTTCCTGCTGAGCACCATGGCCTCAGATTTAGAGGTGCTGATCCTCATCCCAACCGCTTCACACTCGGCTGCAAACCGATCCAATGAGAGCTGAAGGTCACAGGCCGATGATGCCATCAGAACCACATCATCCGCAAACAGCAGAGATGAGATCTTCAGACCACCAAACTGCAACCCCTCCCCACCACGACTACGCCTTGATATCCTGTCCATAAATATCACAAACAGGATTGGTGATAAAGCGCAGCCCTGGCGGAGGCCAACCCCCACCGGAAACGAGTCCGACTTACTACCGAGAACCCGTACACAGCTCTCGCTTTGAGCGTACAGAGATTGGATGGCCCTGAGAAGAGACACCCTCACCCCATACTCCCGCAGCACCCCCCACAGTATCTCCCGGGGAACCCGGTCATAAGCCTTCTCCAGATCTACAAAACACATGTAGACTGGATGAGCAAACTCCCAAGCTCCCTCTAGGATCCTTGCGAGAGTGAAGAGCTGGTCCGTTGTTCCACGGCCAGGACGGAATCCGCATTGTTCCTCTTCAATCTGAGGTTCGACTATCGGCCGAACCCTCCTTTCCAGCACCTTGGAGTAGACTTTGCCGGGGAGGCTGAGAAGTGTGATACCTCGGTAATTGGCACACACTCTCTGGTCCCCCTTTTTGAAAATAGGAACCACCACCCCGGTCTGCCACTCCTTCGGCACTGTACCCGACTTCCACGCAATGTTGAAGAGGCGTGTCATCCAAGACAGCCCCTCCACACCCATTGCTTTCAGCATTTCTGGACGGATCTCATCAACCCCCGGGGCTTTGCCACTGTGGAGTTGTTTGACTACCTCAGTGACTTCCACCAGGGAAATTGACGATGATCCCCCATCAGCCTCCAGCTCTGCCTCCAACATAGAGGGCGGGTTAATCGGATTCAGGAGTTCCTCAAAGTGCTCCTTCCACCGACCGACCACCTCCTCAGTTGAGGTCAACAGCGTCCCATCCTTACTGTACACAGCTTGGATGGTTCCCCGCTTCCCCCTCCTGAGGTGCCGGACGGTCTTCCAGAAACACTTTGGTGCCGACCGAAAGTCCTTCTCCATGGTATCTCCGAACTTCTCCCACACCCGCTGCTTTGCCTCTGTCACGGCAGAGGCTGCAGCCCTTCGGGCCTGTCGGTACCTTGCAACTGCCTCAGGAGTCCCCCGTGATAACATATCCCGGAAGCACTCCTTCTTCAGTCGGACGGCTTCCCTGACCACCGAGGTCCACCACGGCGTTCGAGGGTTACCGCCGACAGTGACAGATTAACCACTGCAAATACGCAGTCATTTTTTAAAAACAATGCATCCTTGATTGCAGACAAAGGCCGACCGAAGTATAGGATCTTCATTCTAAAACAGCAACTACTGACTGAAATGACAACTGTAGCTGGATCAGGTTTTGTATCGTAGAAATATATGTTTAAAAGGTGTTTTAAAATTAAAATCTTGTTAAAGTCTAAGAAAGATCTGGACAGAGTCGCTACACTAGGGTTTTATCTAGGACCAGCGGTGGGAATGCTTTGCCATTGTCAACTTGTTTTCTTTTTCCAACCTAACCTGTAATAGTTGGATGTAGCTATGAAATCCAACAGTATTTGCGAGTTTGGAAGTGATGCTTAGTAAGATTACTTCTGTATGTAGTATCCTAGTTAACCACACACCTGCTAACGTTTGTAACTTATGGTAGAGCACACACATTGTGAAAAATATTCCTTGCACCAGTATTTTGGCTTTTAGCAAGGCTTAAAAATACACTACATCAATGCTTTGCATACCTTTTGGAGTATCTTCACTCCTAGAATCCTATAGTTACCAATCCAACAAGGCCAACGCTCTGCCTGGTTATGGTTGCTAAGCTATGATTAGAACAATCAATATTTGGGGGGAGGGATATTGCGAACGGTCAATTGTATGCTACAACGAAAAGCTTAAAGTTATCTAGTACAGAAGCTGAAAGGCTAGTTAAACATAAAGTACATTATTTAATTTGACTAAGACTATAATTGATAATATAAGCAATATCAAATATCTCAGCTCATTCAGATAGTGTGTGAAAGCTAAATAATCTTTATATATTGCAACTGAATATGAGGTTTCTTACACAACGGAGTTAGAGTGAACCACATCACTCGTCCCTTCATCTCTTTACCACACAGCATATGTATCCCTAAAAAAAGGGAACAAACCTTCTGTCATGTGGAAAAGTCCATTTAATGTGATAAAGGTGTCTTTAACTTGACTTTAATTAACTGCCTTCACAAGAAACATTTGTTGATTGCATGTAGTTGTTGATACATCCATATTACCATCCAACTGATGCCAGGCCTTTGTCTTAAAACCTCTGCGTTTCCATGCAAGTAACAGACATCAAAATATTTTCAGCCATTTTTTTATCAAAAAACTGTTCTCATCCATCAAAGAAGCGCTCTCCATACATATACACAACATGACAGATTTAGAATTATAACTTAAACCAGAACAGATGGCCCTTAAAAGTAAAACACAGTAATTCAATCTGGCTAATGGGAGGAAAGCCACAAACTGCTCCATTCTCATTTCTTTGACTGAGAAACTCGGCTGAATTGCTTCTCCAGCTTTGATGCTCAACCCCTCTATCATAGTGTGTTTCTGTGTTCCTCATGCATATTATAAGACATTTAAAAAGGAAAACAGTGTATATGTATTAGACATGCCTCACCATGTGCACTGACAGGAGCTATTAGTGCCTAGACAGAGGGGGAAATGTATTGTAATTGATTGTTACAAAAGATTACCCTCTTCAAGAAGCATCAAGCTATTTCAAAACGGCATTTGACGCCTTAGAGCGCTGTGCAAAGAAGGCTCTTTCAGTGCCACACATTCACGCTGGCATGCAGTTTGCAAAACAATTACTATGCTCTGTTGTTTGATCTTTGTCCCCACTTTGTTTTTTTATAAGTGCGAGTACAACTCACTTGCCAGCCATGCCGGCGATGATGGCTTCTATCAAGGGATGTCAGTTATAGGCAAATGGAATGCATATTCCCTACACATGTCCAAACACTGCAATAAGCAGTTGCTGTAACCACTAAAATTATGCAGTTAAAATGAAAATGTATTACTATTGGAAAGTTGTGTGAATGCATATGTTTAAATGTGAGCTTGCACAATGTTTGTCAATGAAATTGCTAAATCCTAAATGTGTTCCAAATGTTCCAAAGTATACATTGGGTTTGATGTGGAAATGGCTAAATGAATGGTCAATATAGCATCCAAAAAAAGTGTTTTTAAGCAGTCTGTTAGGCTGAGTGAACCATAGTCTTGGCCATATGAAGACAAAACATTGCTGTGTCTGGAATTGATTCAAATTAACTCACTTTCTAAATGTTTATGAAAGTATCTCCAGTTACAGAGAGGCCGCATTCCTTCATGAAGTTTACCTAATTGCAAAGTGAATCTGACTGTATATTTCTACTTTACAATGAGATCAGCTTTACATTTTGTACAGAAATGATGACAGACTAAATAGCCGATTTGATGGGGAAGACACCGGCTTCAATTAAGGATAAGTAATGTGTGTAAATGGGAGATGGATATTGAATCTGGAAAAATCCCAACTAGCAGAAAGTAGTTGTAGCTTGGAAACTTTAGGTTATTCTTTGGAGGAAAAATATTAACCTGCTGGGCCGTGGGCACAAACTTTCCAACCTTATTGTTGACAGGTTTTATGAGCCTAATGCACTTTGTGATATATAGCATAATAACCCAGTCTATGACTGTAGGGCCTTACTCTTAATATCGGCTGCAGAGTGGATCAGGCAAAATTATTGTAATGAGACAACATTTCCATACAACAGCAAAATGAGTTCATTACTCTAAGTTCTTTGGTGAAGTAACCAAAATAAATGTATGGGGTTAAGGTAGAATTGAATTTCAGCCGTAAACAGAATTACGCAAACATGCGGACAGCAAAATGTAATAATAATTACATTAGTCTTATCAAAAAGGTTATCAAAGTGGCCCCCGCTGCTTCTTATTCATTGCTTTCAAACAAAGATACTGTTTTCAGCTCTAGGATATCTCTAATAATCTGGGTTTAGCAGGCTGATTGAAATGTGTACAGTTGTCTGTGCAAATTGATCATAACCCAAAATGCAGGTGAAAATCTAAATTCTAGTCTTGTTTTATAAGCTTAACAAAAGAGGGATGACATAATTGTATGTGAATCAGGGTAGCAGGAACCAGAGTACCTTACAAGTCATTATTTCATAGCTTGCCATTGCTCTACCTGGGTGATCCCAAGGAGAGATGGGCACATCCTGGGTTTTTCCTGGGGTCACTTCCATCCCTTCTTGTTAATTTCCCATCCACATTGAAAGGGAGGAGTCACTCCTATTAATATTTGGGATTAAATCATATTGAGAATATACAAGTTGAGTTTGTGTGAAGATGCTGGAGGTTGGAAAATAAATAACTGACATTGAAAAAAATGATTGCAGTGTTTCTACATAATACGGCATGGGTACATAATTTTTAATTACAATCGTACAATTAAGAGACCAAAGCATTTTAGGTGGATCCTGAAGCTTCAGTCCATATCGTATGTATCCATTAGACAAAGTATCATACTCATTCCTCCCAAGGTTACCATCTCTCTCAGTAGCTGGCTGTATATTTTCCAGCTGTCCACTGAGGACTGCTTCAGTGCATCCTCTACATCAGATGATTATGCTATCTATCAAGCCCAGCTGTCACTGCCCATTTAAACCTTTGTCAAGTCCTCCATGCAATGCAGCCTGCAGTAAACCAAGTAATTGCACTTTAGTAATCCAACAACTGAACATCACTTGCCCTGTATATTTTATAAAACAGCTAAGCAAGATGGTAAATTCAAATAGTAATATTTTGGCGGCTCGTGATGCGTTAATGAAGGCATGGGGGAGAAGTTTTGATGACAAAAACACTAGTATCGAAAGGAGCTTTTTTTTCTCCGCTTTTTTTGTTGTAGTAACAGCAAGCTAATAGAAGGGAAAACAGATGCCAACTGCTTTTTTCTTGTTGCCAAGGCACAAACAGGATGCTGGCAGCTACAAAGATTCAATTATAAAAAGTACAGAAAATAATTAGAAAAAATAATAGCACTTGAAAAAAATTGCTCCTCCAGAAATTGCGCATAACAATAAATCCGTTAATTAGCTCATTAATATTCAATTGGGGTCAGTGGACTTAATGGAACCTTTTTCATGGGCCAAGGAAATGTTTAACACTCACTTTTCCTCCGCCTGTTCTCATTATCAACTATGCACAGGCAGGCCTTATCAGTCCTCCAGATGGCGAGGAACAATGCAGCACCATTATCGTCTTACAGCAGCGTGTGTGCCTTGTAACCGGTGTGTGCCTGGGACAGTGAAGTATAGATACTGAGGCATTTAGTGTAATTGATATGTGGTATATATCGTATTGTTTAGGCCTGTTTGTTTGCTCTGCCGGTATTCAAGGCGAGAGGAGAGGCGAAGATTGATTTTCACCGCAGCCATTCCCGCTCTCACCACAGGTCACAGATAACTTGTCAACGCAGGTTTTTGGGCTGGTGTAGAATGCATCAAGGCTAAACTCTCTCGGGCATATTGGAGGACAGGGAGTTTCATCTCTGCAAAACACAAGCCTTTCTCATTGCCGCTGCCTTGTACACAAGACAGATGTTTTATTCAACAAGTACATGGGATGGATGGTTGTACGAGTTAACGCCTTTTTGCATCTCTGCTCTTTGAAGTCAATGCTATGCTTTCTGAGACACAAACAAATGTAATTTACTGTATTTATGAATGTAATTTTATATTTTAGTCATAATAGGGCACACTCGCTTTGTCAGTTGCAATACTTCAGGGATCTTTATCATTGTGTATGTTTTGTGCTTAAAAAGCAATACAAGCAAATACATAAGATGTTTTAAACAACTCAAATAGTACTGATGTTGATATAACCTTAAAAATGCAGACTATTAGTCAACAGTGCTGTTTTAAGTTGATGTACTATATGACAGTATAAGTATGCAAGTCCTAAATTGTGTCTTCATGATCACTCTTTTTTTTAACCTTTATTTATACAGGTAAATCCAGGGCTGTACAGTGCGACAGTTTTGATCGCATTTGCTACTGAAATTGATCACGTGCGATGATGAATACAATTCCACTCGCACGAGTGCGACAGGTTGCTAATGAGCAGATGCTGTCCGTCTGAGACACAGAGGAGAGATGCACAACACTGCTTAGAGGGCTCTACATTAACACTGCGGGTAAATGAGTCTTAGGCAAGTAAGTTATTGAGTCCACCCTCCACTTTGGCTGGTGAAAGATGTGTGCTCGGGACCTGTGCTTGTGCGGCGATTAATACACTTTACCAACGGTAATAACCGGAAGGAGACGGCACACAGTTAAGTTAGCGCGTGTGCAAACAGAACATTTCCTGTGCACCTTCACATTAAAAGCATGTTACTAGCCAAACGTCAGTTGACTTTCATTTTGAAGCCGGTAAGAACAGGAAGTTCGCGCTTCACAGCCCTGCAGTGCGCTAGCTTGAAAATCAACTGCTTCAGCTGCAGAGAGCAGTCAACAGTAGTCTATTTAAACAAAGTTTGAAATAACTGATAAGCCACTGAAGAACTACTCCCAACACATTCACAACAACCTATTTAACTTATCCTAAATTGTACCAATATGTATACTTATTTATTTAATAGGCTATATGTTTTAAAGTTAGATTTTAATTAACAGAAGGACATTTACCAAAAAAATATTATTATGAATATAATAATGATATGTATATACAGAAAATATATAGATATTATTTTTATTGGGAGAAATAATTCTGAATCAGCAAAAAATTACAATTGGCAGGTTAGATTATTTTGTCTAAATTGCAATCAGTGCACCCCTATTAATTTTTCTACAATTATTACTGTACACACTAGGATATATTAATTGAGAATTTCAAATGAGACCAAGATGACAGGCTAAAAGGTAATTAGAGCGAAATGCATGGGTTAAGGTTATGCAAGTTTTCGATCATACTTTGTGTGCTACTGAATTTATTTTTGTGCTACTGATTTTTTTTGCTTGCTAGCACCAGTGCTACCACCTAAAAAAATAAGCGTACAGCCCTGGGTAAATCCCATTGAGACCGAATACTCTTTTACAAGGGAGACCTGTTTTCCTTTCCCACGTTACCATTCACACACACATTCATACACCGATAGCAGGCTAACTATCGACATTGACGCTCTTTACATTTCATTTGATGCATACATAAAAGTATTTACTTCTTTCAAGCAACCTTCATCATTAATGTTATCAGTGCATCTTATAGTCAGTCAATCTGCCACATTAATTCATTAAGGCATCTCATCTGGTGGCACAGAGGATCTGTCAACTTGCTCGGTCCCTGCCTCTGTACTCTCTCTTCATGAGCTGCTCAAAGATTCAGATTACTTCAAGCTATTTTCACCAACATACGGCGTGTGAGCCTATCATCAGAAGGCAGACCAAGACAGAGCCACTCATGCATACACAATTGGCCAGGAAATGACTGTGTCAAAGTCAATGGTACAGCCAATTTTAATTAATGCAGGTATGATGAAAGCTAAGTTGTCACTATGGGGCATTTTGAACCAATGACATTTACATTGCCTTTGTTAGGATCTCTCCCAGAAATGGAGAACACTAATATGCTGCTTTTTACAGCTCTGTGATTTTCTGAGCAGAGCTAATAACGCAATCTGCCAAGAAATCTTCACTCACTGACAGTCAAAAGGGAAATTGATGCCACTTGTTACAAATAGTATTTTTTTTTGTACGTGTCTCAGTTCGTAAAATTAACCATGACATCATAATTTGCCCTTTTCATCTTGTTTATCCTTTATAACATCTACAATAGTTAAATGTCAACCTTTTGAAACTAATTCATCAAGGGTTATTTCACTTAACATAAAGTCAGAACAGGGAAGAAAAGAGTTTGTTCTGTTTAAAGCAAAGGCTGTGGATTTTTACAGTTTCGCTTGTACTTTACATGTCACTTTATTGACACCTTTCAGCACAGGGAGATTATTAGAAATTATAGATTATTGCTTGAAAAACAAAACATTTTGTATAAATTCAGTAGGGCGGAAAAATACAAGGTTGGACCCAATGACCTAAAGGAGATTTTCCCACATCTTCTTCTCAACTAAGGGAAACTAAAGGCGGTGCAATATAACATTGAATTTGCATGGCTGAAAACAGAAGGTTTTGATGAAAGCATTTCTAAACATACAACTGACATGTCTTTCAGCTTGTGAGAGCTAACCGAGCACAATAGCTTGGGCTGAATCTGCTGAATCTGCTAAGGCTATCCCACAAATAGAGGTGATCCTAAATCATGTGCTTAAAGGTTGCAGCTTGAGAGCCAAGGTGTCATGGATAATTCCTACTCAGATATCTATAACCCTCACTATCTCGACCCATTCTCTCTCTCCTAGCTTAGCTTCACCTTTGTCAGTCCGTCAAACAGGCAAGCTGCCATCATATTGATCCCCCCAACCTCCAAACACCCACCCCCCTCCTCGGGCCCAGGCGTAAGGCCAGTCACTAAACCTGTGGGCAAAGGGATAGAGGACACTCCCCACTGAGTGCAATTGGGATTTGAGAAAGTTAAACACTTCTCAAGCACAAATTTTCAGCCTGAGCAGCAGAGAGGGGATTCTGTCCTCAGGCCCCCTCATGCTCACCTGATGAGAAGGTCAGTCCCATCACCACCGTCCTTCTTGCCCATTTTGCACTCTTACCTCCTTTCAGTAGCTCTGGAAAGGGCTCAGCTTTCTCATTTACCTCAAACACTGCTGTCAACAGTTTTTTGCTGCTGTCCTTGACTCTAAAATAATACCAGATTCATATTGTGAGAATGACACACTGCGGGGGTGAAGGGCAAAAGTGCAAAAAGGGATTGGAGGTGAGCAGATGTGGTTTAACACTTTGCTGGAGAACATCCATGACCTATCTTTTTAATACATGAACACATTTTTCAGTGGAACAACTATTTACAAGTTTAAGTTCCTACAATATCTCCAAGTTTTTAAATGTAAACTTTAAAAGAACACAGATGACTCAGGACATAGCAAAGGCAGCACAGTATAAAATCAAATGTGCAGGACTAAGAAGAAGCACTTGGAAAGGTCAGAGCAGGCACAGTAAAGAGCAACGAGAGAAAAGGCGACATGAAATCACAATGGTGATTCAAACGGTCTACATTAAATATATAATTCCATTTTTAGATTTTAACACATGGCACTGCATAGGGTGTTTGACAGGAAATTAAGATTGGTTATTGGTGAGTTGTTCTGTCATTTCACAACAATGTACCAACTACAAAAAAGCGAACTTTAGTTGCAAGCTTGGTTTACAACCTTGGACAATTGTTACAAATAAAGATGGCAGGAGAAGACATAAGCCATTCAATGTTACCAAACTTTTATTCTATTATCAACTGGATAAAGCACCCATTACAAAGTACAGGACAGGACATAAATTGGTCAAACCATCTGCAGGCCAAGTTAGTGGAAAATTTCCTCCTCTTTGTGGTTGTTTGTAACACAACTGTTCAACATATGAGACCAGGCAGGTCAACATCAGGCTTCATGGATGCAAAGGCAAGTGACTACAAGTGTTTTTTTGGTCATTGTGAACCTACAGTTGAATTGTTTCCATTAAATTTTTTGCAGCTGACACCCACGTTACCCCTCTTCCCCGTATCTAGTCAGACCTGTGGGTCACAATCTGTAAGAGTGATGGAGGAGTATTTAAGGCCGTATCAACACTACAAAAAGAGCTGCATGTTAACAAGAGCAGGACAAGCACATTACATTCAAACAATGCTGCACTGCCTCCAATCCTGTGCTCTCTTTCACTCACTACATCCCACCCCCTGGGGTTAGCAGACCTTCCTTCATGTTCAAAGATTATCTGTTAATCCAAAATGTGCAGGAGCATGAGACGGCAGGAAAGGGACCAATACTCAGGGGGGTGGAAGGGTTGCATGGCTTTATTTGTTTGTTGGCTTTCATATTAATCCATTGAACACAGAGCATTTTCCACCTCTTTTCTGGGCATGTGTCTATGTTTTAGAGCCATTAAATGGAAGCATTTTCAATGGATAGCATGTAAAAGTATTAATTGTAAAGACCATTATTTGGTGTCCATGAGGCTGAATCAGCTTAGCCACTCATTCCCCCATTTGCATACAAAATGCTTTATTTTGGCAATCAATGAAAGTGCTCCACTGTATGTGTGGCTTATCACATGCTTCCAGGAAATGGATTCCTTAGCCATCTCATTAAATTCTGTTGATGCAGAACAATTTGAAACATGGCACAGGCAGCAATGACATTTAAAGATGCCTCGGCTTAATTATATTTTGCAAACATTTGGGCTGTTTGTCCTCAGGGGTAAAGTGCCTCCACTACAAAGTTAACTTGTTAATAATTCAAAATGAATCTCTCTTTTTGTTGAGCACCAAACATTATCTCCTATTAGTGCTGGTTAAGGGCATTGAAGGTGCCTTAAACACATGGGGCTTTGTAAATTTCATCCGAAAAATCCAACAACTTAAAGGCCTACTTCACCGGTTGAAATATGAAGGTGTATTGAACTCGGAGATCCTATTTAGTATAAATGTGCAAAAAAAATTAAATCGGATCATCTTAGCCTGAGAAAAGGCAGAAAGAGTGTTTTATGGTCTCACTGTCTAACCCTACAGTTTCCTTCTTGTGACATCACAGTAAGGGTTAGGATTAACAGGTCAGCTGGGCCAAGGGAAGACTAAGGGAAGACTGCGGGAAGAAAAACCTCATTCATTATATTATAATAGTTATTTTATAATGATAGAACGCTGGTTCCGTATGGGTGAAGTATTCCTTTAAGTTCTTTTTGGAAATTGTTCAACCTTTAAGACAGAGTTTAAAGGCCGAAGTGCAAAAACAATATTTAATACATTATTTAGATATTATACAATACACCCACATACTACAATCAGTATGCAAACTGAATATATCTTTGGATTTTGGACTGATAGTTGGAAAAAATAAATACATTTGAAGATGGCACCTTAAGAAATTGTGACAGTGGCTACTTTGGCTCACGATAGTTTTCGCCAAACTAGGAAATAAGGCAAGAATTAGGGATGGGCATCATTTTTATTTTTATTTATTTATCCTTTATTTAACCAGGTTAGTCTCATTGAGATTAAAATTTCTTTTTCAAGAGAGACCTGGCCAAGATGGACAGCAGAACACAGTTACACATAAAACACAATACAAAATACAAGTTCGATATTAAATACAGTTGTACAACATAAAAATAAGATTCTTAACTAAAAACATTCACAATTTCCGATGGAGTCCAACTTCAAACTCTTAACAACAGCCTTAAATTTGTTTAGAATTACTAGGTCCTGAAGCTTAAGCTGCTTCTGCAGGTTATTCCATGACGACGGCGCAAAAAACTTAAAAGCTGTTTTACTCAGCTCTGTACGAGCTTGAGGAACAGTCATGAGCACCATGTCCTGAGACCTTAACGCATGGGGGACACATTTTCTGGACATATATACGATGACAAATAACAAGGGAGTTTACCTAAGATCGCCTTGTAAATAAAAACATACAAGTGACTAACGGCCTCCACACACATCCTACCTCTACTGCGCATCTACCTCGCGTCTGCGTCTCACTTTTTGTCACTGACCGTGTAATCAACCTAGAGCGGGCACACATCCTACCTCAGACGCACTGCTGATGCGCGTCGGAGGCACGTCCGCAGCGACGCTCCCCTTTACCTCAGGAGGCTTGCCTATTTTTTTCTGAGAGCCGCGCGTCTCTCTCGGGTCTCTCTGCTTTAACTGATAGAGAAATACTCTGCTGAGAGTCATATTGACTTCATACCGGCAGCTTTCGCTGTAGTTTCACCATTTCCTGGTGTGTCCCTTTCAAAATAAAACTTCAAACAAGCGAAAATGTGACAAAAAAAAAAGAGGAAATGGGGCGCACGGATTACTGTCCAGACTCAATATTAGACTCAATATAAATCATATGCATCATAAATGACACGAAAGAACTGAATTTTTAATGGGAATAATCTATGAAAACTTTATGTAGAAAGATAGGGCTTTTAGAAGCAGCGCTGCAGCAGCAGCTGCTGCTGAGACGTTCCATGTGTGTCCGAGAAAAGTCCGAGAGACGCAGCAGTAAGGTAAGGCGACGCGCTCCAGAGGTAGACGCAGGATGTGTGCAGAGGCCGTAAGTCGTCTCGATTAATTAATCGATTAATCGATCATTGCTCGTTAAGAATATTGTCGATCACGTGAAATTGTTATCGATCATATGATATAGCCGTTGTGTTGCGCAGTGTGAGTCCAGCAGCACAGCAATGAGTTTCACTATGTGGCAGCACCAAAGACTGTATGGGCAGCAATTAAACATCCTACCAGCAGGAGGAGATACTTAACTAGTAGTAGGAGACAACAGAACAGGCTCAGGCAGCAGCCTGCGAGCTGCCGTAGATGGCAAAACTTAAACAGCAAGAAGTTAAGGCGAAGTTTGGCATCGGACAGCTTTAGAACCGAAAATAACTAAGTTCATTAAGCATTGTGAAACCTTGTACAACACTTAAACAAACCGAATTATGTACCACTTGTACATTGAAGCCTACATCCGACCCTGTTTAACGTTAGCGCCGCTAGCATTAGCGTCTAACTTTAGCGTCTATGCTTTCCTACTTCGCCTTCATCAGGGAACTAATTTTCACATTTTGTTTATCAGTTGAAGTAACGTTAGGTCCTTTACCACTCAGAGAAACGTGCTGTGCCCTTATGCAGTCTTTGGCAGCATCTTAGGAGGCGCATATGTGTTAAACCTTTAAAAGGTATCGTAGCATTGGCTCCTTGTTGGCTCATAGCCTCGGGCTTTAACCAGCGCCGCATTTTATTATTTTATTTTAAAAAGTTGCCTTGTCTTAATAGATTTGTTTGCCTAGAAGATCTTTTAATAAAGATGTAATTGAGTAAAAACCTCTTGTATACAGTCTATGGTAAAAACGCTGTATTTTGGATGTTCTGTTGGCATTTTTTAATATGTAAAAAAAGATAACGATTAATCGATTATTGCTCGTTAATTTTCCCGATGATCGATCAATTGAATTTCTTAAAATGCCCATCCCTAGCAAGAATACAATCAGAACAAGATAAATCTATAACAACAACAAAGCGGAACATCGCTATCCACATCTACGACCGTCAGTTCGTGTTGACACTTCGTGGTTTCAGCGGTTTTGGGTCAGTAAACACCGAAGCGCTAGCCATTCTACACAACCTCGGACTGCTACGTCAGTTGGTCTCAGCGGAGTTACCCACCAGCACAGACCGCCCCAGGGTGCGCTGGAAGCGGTGTGACAGGAGACAGAAGCGCGGCTGTCGCGGTGGAATAGCAGCGAGGCTAAGTTTAAGCAAAGTTTAAGTCTAAGTCTAAGTCTAAGTAAACAATTCATTAATTAATCTACAGTCAAAACTGAAATTATTCATACCCCTGGCAAATTTTGACTCAAAGTTACTTCTATGAAACCAGCAAGCTTTTTCTTGATTGGAAATGACGCAGGCTTCTCCCAAAATATAGTAAGGCGATGTACAAAAGGCATCATTGTGGGAAAAAAAAAATTCAGCTTTTATTAACATTTGAACAAAAATGGGCATGTCCAGAATTATTCATACCCTTCTCAATAGTCAATAGAAAAGCGGTAACGCTTTATACTAAGGTTCTTGTAGTAAGCCTTAGTTAATAGGTAATAAGGACCTTATTAGATGCTTATTAACATTAATTTGTGTTAATAAGACTATATATAAGTGTTAATAATAACATAATAAACACGTTGACAGTGTGATTATAAGACTTTTATAAGCACTTATAAGAAACTTCTTAACTATTTATTGATTGCTTAATAGCATTAATAAAAGTCTTATGAGTTTCTGATAGCTGTTAATACAAGCATTACAAACCTATTCATTGAGTCTTACTAACTTGCCTATTATGTCATCGTTAAACATTTACTAAGCATTGTTTGTTGCTTTATGAAGGTAAACACATCTTTATTAATCAATTATTAGCAGTTAACTATGCTCTATGAACAATGCTTATTAAGGTAATAAGTCATTTTTAACAGTTACTAAGTACTATATATTGTCAAGGTGGATACAATGAGAATTAGAAAAACGACATATACAATGTTAGAGCGGTGAAGGTATTTGATTAGCTTTAATGTTTTTCTAGTTGAAGTAGCCTACCTTAAAAAATGAGTTTTCTGAGTTTGGTTTGCAGCGCCATATCTTAGTAAAGTCACTGATTTGTATCCCTCTTTCCAAAATGTTGTCTTTTGGCATCTAGCATAATGAGCATAATATATTTGTTTTTGCTCTGAAGTGATTCTTTCACCTCTTTGTGTGCGCGTAGGCTACATGTTGAGTGAGTGTTAAAATTAGATGCCCCGAGAACATTGTATATTTTTCACAATCTATGATGAATATGACTCATATGATCGGTTTTGTGCCTCAGATCATTAAAGGCTTTTATTTTGAAGGTAGTTGTAAAACCGGAAGTTCCGTTTATGCAAGTCGCTGATGGCTTGACGCCAGCTTGACGCCCATGCTTGACAAAGTGTTTCACGAACATAAGGAGAACATGTCGGAGTCGTCAGCAGCCCAAACCAGGTCTTTGAAAAATAAGAGGGTGAGGTCCTGGAGGATGGCTCTTCTGGTAAGTTTAAGAATGTAATGATATAGTAACGTTAGCTGGTTCTAGCTAGGTAGTTGTTTGCCTGGCTTACATTACTTTCTTTCAGAAGCTTTGGTGAGCTTCCTTTTTGAGCTAAGTTTAGCGCTATCATATAAAACTGAAACCAAACGTATCTGTTCTGCCCATAGATAGTATGGTTCTGCCCCCACAATTTGTTTTTGCTTTAGACAACTGGTGGTTAAAAACGGCATTGCATGTGTGATTTTTTTTTGACCCTCCTGGTTTACCTTAGTTTAGTTTGATGCAACCAACAAGAGAGCACAGCATGTCAGTTAATTCTCAGCTTTGTTGTCCTGAGAAAGTCTCAGTCTGTGAGTATTTATGTTTAAAGCTTCTTAATCACTTGTGTGGCATAGCAGCTATGTTTGTTTAATTTCTGAGTGTTTAATTTTAACTTAAATTCGGCGATGCTAATCGCGGCAGCATTTTACATTGAGAATGCATTGTAAGTTAGCATTGAAGCTAGCGGGACCTAAAAGAATTGTTAATGGCTGCTCATTTGTTTTATGCTAGTGTTAAGCTAGTTGTAGCTTTTGTATAGTGTGTGTTAATTTGTATGAATATATTGTAAAGTCCGTCTTTTGTATGTTTTCTACAGTTTTACAAAACATCTGAAGTAATCAGAAACTTATCAAAGGCCTAAACCCTATCTTGTATCCCGGGCTTTATTTCAAGGAACCAGTTAGCTATTTGCTAAGCTAAGCTAACCAAGAGCAAGAGCAGAATAGTATCTATTACTAACAGTTTTGTCATGCTAGCTTGTCAGGAAGGGGCCAAGTAATGCTCCAAAGTCGGTCTAGTCCATGATACAGATTCAAAATAATCCCGAATGGTTATTTCTGTGCTGCCCAAATGGCCCCAACTGCCAAATTGGGTCTACATATATATAAACATGAGCTGGCCAGGTTTAAATTAGAATGCCAGGATGAAAAAATAAAAGACCTGACAACGGAGAGAGATTTCTTGAAGGGACAACTATCTGAATGAAAGAAAATAATTACTTTTTTCAACCATTTTCACCATTACAGACACAATTTACTTTGATACTGCACCCCCTTTTGCAGATTCCATGTCCAAATGGCTTAAATGCTTATTGTTACCTGTCTGCTATCTGTCTAATTGTGATCAATGTTTCTTTGTATTGTCTTTATACAGTAACAAGAAAGACCAGCCTGACTCAACCTTCCCCTGAAGCTACGGAAAAGCCTGACTCGGATTCATCTGAGTCAAGTCCGTTGTCGTCTGACTCCTCCTCAGACGATGGGAAGAGGAAGTATAGCAGAAGTCAGCATTGTACTGTTGCAGAGGGGGCCAGCAGTAGAGGGCTTTTTTTTTTTTACCACATACTGTATATAAAATGATCTGTTCAAATGTATGCATTAATAATTTCACTGCTTTAGTTTGCAACCAGACAGCCATTTATTTTTGCACTTCTTTTCGAGTGTAGTTCAGCCATGTATTAACACACCATCTCGTGTCGGTGCAGAGCAGCTAATAAATCATCAAATTTGAGTTAAAGCAGCTGATTTACGTAGTAATACATGGCCGAACCAAACTGACAAAATCCTACATTTAGAGAACAATTGAATGGACTTGTATTTGTTAGGTTAGCAATTATATATGTGGTGAAAAGGCACTTTTCTGCTTGTCCTATCTGCAACAGTATAATGCTGACTTCTGATACAGCAACGTCTCGCCTAAAGTCTTATAGTGATGATTGCCATCTCCATAAGGTTACATATTCAATATGCAGAAGCAACTCATACAACCCCACGTCGTTTTATATTGTTTTCCCTACAACATTTTTTTTTTAATTATTGTTTGATGGAAGTTTTTTTTGCTCTACTTGTTTAATTGTTTTGTTGTTCTTATTCATTTAATATTTTAAATTAATAGTCCAGTCTTAATCATTGGACACTTGAATCGATGTCAGGCAGCATTTTTATTTTACAAAAGTTATTTTTTTACACTTAGTAAAATGTTGTTTCTGAAAGTTCTGGAAAAAAATCTGATTTTTTTTACAAATGCACAGTTATGTGATTTTTTTTTTCCTTAATTGTTGATTTTCAAGAATATTTTAAAGGAAAATAAAAATATATTTTTCAAAAGAGCTGTCTTAAAGTGTGTTTTTGTGCTTAAGCGTTATTACCTGTTTAATAAAGGATTTATTAACCTTAATAAGTATTGTTCTCGCTTTAGATCCAGTACCTTCAAAATGCATTATTACCTGTTTAATAAAGGCCTTATCAACCTTAATAAGTATTGTTCTCGCTTTAGATCCAGTACCTTCAAAATGCATTATTACCTGTTTAATAAAGGCCTTATTAACCTTAATAAGCATTGCTCTCGCTTTAGATCCAGTACCTTCAAAATGCATTATTACCTGTTTAATAAAGGACTTATTAACCTTAATAAGCATTGTTTATAGAGCATAGTTAACTGCTAATAATTGATTAATAAAGATGTGTTTACTTTCATAAAGCAACAAACAATGCTTAGTAAAGGTTTAACAATGACATAATGGGCAAGTTAGTAAGACTCAATAAATAGGTTTGTAATGCTTTTATTAACAGCTATCAGAAACTCATAAGACTTTTATTAATGCTATTAAGCAATCAATAAACAGTTAAGAAGTTTCTTATAAGTGCTTATACAAGTCTTATAATCTCACTGTCAACGTGTTTATTATGTTATTATTAACACATATATAGTCTTATTAACACAAACTAATGTTAATAAGCATCTAATAAGGTCCTTATTACCTATTAACTAAGGCTTACTACAAGAACCTTAGTATAAAGCGTTACCTAAATTTTTTATTCATCTGACCATAAAACAGAAGACCAGAAGTCTTCTTCTTTGTCAAGATGAGCATTTGCGAAGTCCAAGCGGGCTTTCGTGTGCCTTATCTGGAGAAGTGGCGTCTTCCTTGGTCTGCGTCCGTGGAACCCAGCAGTGTGCAGTGTCCGTTGGATTGTCTGCCTTGAGACGTTGCCTTCAACAGAGCCAAGATTAACCAGGATGGCCTTGGTGGTTGTTATGTGTAGATCTGCTCTTTGTTTGCAGGGCTCCTGAAGCCTCTCCTGAAGCCCCTCCCTCACCTCGTTAACTGCCACCTGTGCTGCCTATTTAAGCCTGGAGGCTTAATTGACTCACTCTCTCCAGCCAGGGCCAGCAGTATGGCTCCCAGTCACCCTTTAGTTGATCTTTTGTTACAATAAACACCGGTTTCCCCTAGACAAACTTTGTATGCTTTGGGTGGTGTGTGGCTGTGAGCAGCTCTTTTCATGGTGAGGTTGGTGAGTATAGTATCTGAGTGCTTTTGATTTAAAGTGTGAGTGATCTCCCTGGTTAGTTAGGGAGTGTGCCAGCTGGGCAGAGCAATCTGTCCTTCCATCAGTGCACTATTTGTTATTTTGCCTTTTTTATTTTCAAGGTTATCCTGGGTGGAGACTTGTCTCTGGTGGGGGCGAGCGTATCAAGGCCTTGGCCATAGGGCTGCGGTTAACTGAGCTTTGCTTTAAAGAAGCCTCGAGCCCGGTACCCCTTAGAAGCCAGTTAGGTTTAGTTTAAAGATAGGCAGGTACCAGGGGGCTTGCTTTTATGATCTTTTGCACTCGGAGGCTTGCTCACTGTGCTCAGCAGTGATTGATTTGAATGTTAGCTGAGTTAGTGATTGCTTTATGGGGACAGTTGTGGTAACGTGTCCAGGATCCTAACTTTGTTTTTTTTTCTGCAGCTTGTGGTGGTGTGTAACTTGACTTTGTAGGATAGTTCTCCCGAGGTTGTTGTTGCCTTAGTTTGGATTACCAGCAAGTTCTATTTTGGTAATAGTTTTGTATGGGTAATATTTTGTGCTACTTAGTAGTTGGTGGGAGTTCTTGGTTTCAAAAACCATTTAGTAGAGACGGTTTGTGACTAGCCGCAGTATTGGATAAAGGTGAACACTGTGCGTACTGGTTTAAGTTGAAACCTTGTGTAAGCCATTGGTGTATTTTGTTTTGTTTTTTTTAGGGTTAGTAAAGTTATCTAGTATGGCAGCGCCCACAGTTCTAGGTGACTTTATTAGCACACCCTCAGAGGAGTTGCTTTGTCAGCTTTCTAAAGAACAGCTCCTTAGCCTTTCCAGTCATTATGACGTTGAGATTGCCAGTGGGGATAAACGACTTAAGGATAGTTTAAGAGAAGCCCTTAAGGCTATTCTAGTAGAAAGAGGCGTCCTAAAGCCACCGTCTTCACCAGCATATCAACAACTTGTTCTTCCTCAAATGTCAGATGCTGTGCTTGAGTTTAGGATGAGAGAATTGGCTTTTCGAGAACTGCAACTAGAACGAGAACTAGAAGTCAAAGAAAAGCAGATGCACTTCGAGCACGAACGAAAAGCACAAGACGCTTACACTGCTTTAAGCATTGAGGATACCAAGGACTATGAAAAAGTTAAAAGCTCTATTCTTTCAAAGGTTTTTTTATTAAATGTTAGTTACAAAGAAATTACAGCACAATGGGTACAAATTTTTTTCCCTTTTTTTTTCCCCTGAACATACCCTGAAAATTAATGACAACAAGGACGCCGGTATTAAATGAACAAAGAGGTAAGAACACCTTAATTCAAATCAGTCACTTCACTTGATATATTCAAGCTTGTTTTGCATTATGTTATTGGGCTGGTTGACACACCAACACATTTTTGTTCTAAAATGTTGTCAACATTGAATGAATGTATTGAGTAACTAAGCTTAGAGGTTACTGTGGGAAAAATATGTTCTAAGAAGACATCAAGTGTCATAGATTTAATATAATAATGGTGAATTGAAATTGGATAATTGGATAACCCATACAATGTTGAATACATATAGAATAATTACCTTTATTACAGTTTAACCAAATGTTTTAACAATAGGCTACAGGAGATATTTGAAAGCACTACACATGCATTGTAGGCTATTCAATTAAATTTGTGTCAGCGAAACCGTGAATGTTCTCTTTTACTTTACATAAAATTGAAGGCAGAAAAGGCACACATTGCTTCATAAAAATTCACCAGAATGCAGGAAATTAAGTGTTTAATGCTCAAAATTTTCTGGGGGGGAACCCCAGACCCCCACTTACAATATGTCCGCATCCAATGTTTAATTAAAACCTGTCCTACGACTTTGCAATTCATGAATTTGTTTATTTTAATAAGATTTTTGATGTTTTATCACATTTTCCAATTGTCTTTTATTTCTGATTTATTATGAACAATATGTAAACTTGGAGGACACTAGCAAAAATGATTGGGTGGGAAAGAGGACACGGTTTTGGGTCCCTCGGCCAAAAAATCTCACTCCAAACTTTTGGTGAAACTTGGCAGCCCTGCTTTCAGGGCTTCCCAAATTGTTGCATTGGACACATCTGGGGCCTCATTTATAACGGTTTGCGTAGAAACCTTCCCAAAACATTGTGTTCGCACAAAGCCAAGAATGTGCTGCGCAAAAAAAAAGTTGAGATTTATAAAACTGTGCTGCGCACAGTTGCACGCAATCTTCCCTTTATAATTACCCACCTGCGGTGAATTGTGCGCGGACGATCTCCACCTGGTGTCATCCCACTACACCTCCCAGTTTCATCCCACAATCTACCATACATGGAGAATGCTAAATAGCTCCTGAATATGATAACGCTCTTAATAAGCACAGCATTTTGACTGACATGAGGAAAAAAGGGAGGTAACCGGCCACAAGGAAAGCGACTGGGAAGGAAGAAAGCCCGTGCCATGCGTCGCTGTAACTGCCTCACAAACACAAACACACACGAGCGCGCTGATCACATACTGTGCCAATCATGATATATCATGATTGGCACAGTCGTTATAGTCTTTGTTAAACTGTTTTGCCCAACTTTGTACTGTATGAAATATCACGTATTAGCGAACCTGTAGGACTAGCCTATATGTAGGCCTATATAAAATGTGTTGGGAGAAGTGAAATAATGCATTAGCCTATAGTATATTCCAAAGCATTGTTTCCCTTCCATGATATGAACACATTTCCAACAACATCAGATTATAGTTTAAACTTCGAGGGTTAGTTGTTATGGGAAAGAGATGCATAAAATAATTTGCTAAATTCATGAAATTATTTTATCTAACGAAATATATAGTTTTAATTAATATGGTTGGCCTTAACTTTGTACAAAACTACTTTTTACACACAGCCTAAAATATAGACTATTTGCTCTCCCGCTGGCCACTCAGGGACACACCTCCCGACGTATATGATATTATTATAGAGTAGAACTATAAGATTCAATTTAAAAATATAACCAAAATATGTAGGCTATAAACCTACTTGTTAAGTAAATCAACCTACATCATTACTGCATGCCATAGACAACAGTAGCCTATATTCGCAACAATAGGTACGCACATATAATTGATGAAATATATTGGGTGCCAAGGATATGTGTTTTTCCGATGACAGAGCTTTATTTCGTGGTGTTGCCATTAAGTGTCGCTGATTCCCCGAGTCAGCAAAACCTTGCGTGAGCTCTACGCATGGTCAAAAGTTTGCGTGGGAATACGCACACTTCTCCACAAAGAATTCTTTTATAAATACCACCGTTTTGCCACCGCACATTTGACCGCACATTTCTGCCGTCTACGCAAGGTTTTTTTGCGTAGAAAGCTTTACAAATGAGGCCCCAGGTGTTTTATTTATACTCCAAAAAGTTTTAATATGTGTAGAGATGTGTGAAAGAAAACTCTCATCTGTGAGCAACAATGGATCCAGTCTCCACTGCCTTCTTGTATACTCAACGTCAGAGAAAGCCAGTTGAAGGAGCATAGGAGCGTGATCTGAGATCACAATACTTTCATAACTGCATGACTTTAGGTCTGACATCAATGAATTATCATCAAAAAAATTATCAATTCGGGTGTAAGTGTGGTGGACATGTGAAAAGAATGAACATTCTCCTCCTGTGGGGTATAAAAACCTGTATGGATCAGAGAGGCTACAATCAGCAAGAAATGACTTGATATAACCTGCAGATCTGCTAAGAGTGGCAGGTTTGGGGGACGAGCGGTCCAAGACTGGATCTAGATAACAATTAAAATCCCCACCAAGAATAAGAGAATGGGAGTTGAGATCAGGGAGTTGAGAAAAAAAAAAGAATTCTACATCATCAACGTTAGGCGCGTAGATGTTGGCCAAGATGACTGACTTATTGTAAAGTTTGCCTGAAACAATAATAAAACGTCCATTTTTATCTGATATAATGTTTGAGGACTCAAAAGAAATATTACTATCAATAAGGATAGCTGTGCCCCTAGCCTTAGCCCTGAAATTAGAATGAAAAAATTGTCCACGCCAGCATTTACTTAATCGCCCATGGTCAGAGTCATGTAAGTGGGTTTCTTGAAGGAAAACTATTCCAGCCCTGAGCCGTTTTAGGTGGGTTTAGACCTTACCCCTTTTCACTTGGTGATTCAGCCCCTTGACATTCCAACTAATTAAATTAAGATTGCCCTTCATCTAGCTCAGTTATAGTGAGAATAAAAAGAGTTGCTCCGATAAGAAAAAGAGTAGCAAAATACAGAGGAAAAGAAAAACACACAAAAAAAGGAAAACATAAATAACTGAAAACACAGCAGGTGATGACTTATCAGCTAAACCCCCAGTTAACACCAACCCACCCCACCCAGACCCCACCCCATATATTGCTCTAAACAGCAAACCCCAAAAGACCCTTACTAGTCTCACAACAAACATTCCAAGCTTTAACTTCCTGACCTGTGCTAGCTCCCACATAGGTCTTGTACAGTTCACCCCATAACAGCCTAGTAACACTATGAACAATCCAGCAAACTGTCAGAATGACAACGCACTAAACAAAAATACCATGCTCACCCAACAGATTCAAAATAAAAAAAAAAGAAAAAGGCGTGAGTTTAGACAAGCTGTCCAAATGGCAAAAAAACAAAAAACAGACACGCTTATCCAGCCGTTTTAAAATAGAGATACAAATAAAAAAAGCGAGTGAGTTAGACAATACGTCAAAATGACAAGCAACAAAAATGTCACGCTCACCCAGCTGATTTACTCATTTTAAAAAAGGGAGACAAAATGCGTGTAGTACCATCAGTCTGAGAGATTGGCTGGGGATATGAAAAGAGCATCTGTCCAAAATTGTATACTCACAGCAGGCAATCGTATTTACTACGGACTCACACCCAATGTAGAGATGTAGTTAGATGCTTCAGAGACGGACCGCAACCACCTTCTCTCGCCGCTTTGGAGAGTAATGCGCAGCTTCGCAGGGAAGAAGAGAGAGGGTCGGAGACCGCGCTGATAAAGCTCAGCCATGGCCCCCTTGTATTCAGCCCGCTGCTTCAAGACCTCCACGCTGTAATCCTCGTAGAACCGGAGCTTGTGGCCGTGGTATTCCAGCTCGCCTTGTTTACGTGCCTCTCTCATGATCAAGTCTTTAATCTGGTATCGGTGGAAGCGGATAATGACGGGCCGTGATCTCTCACCCGGGCCAGGTTTGGGTGCCAAAGTGCGGTGAGCTCTGTCCAGTTCCGGGGAAGAAGGGAGAGCTTGTTTACCAAAAACCTCGACGAGAAGCTCGGAGAAAAAGGCGGTGGGGCGTGAGCCCTCAAGTGACTCTGGTAAGCCCACAATACGAACGTTCTGTCTCCTACTTCTCCCTTCCAAATCCGATAGTTTAGATTTCAGCTACTTGTTGTCTTCCTGCAGTGAGGATAACGTAGCCTCAAGTTGCTCCAGGCGTCCGCAAACAGTTTCTGCATTCTCCTCGAGATCGGTTATACGTTTCCCCTGGCCTGAGACCACGGCCTGGATGTTGTCTAGCTTAGTGTCCATTCTGGCAAACGATGACTTGAACTCAGCGGCTATGGCTGCTCTATGCCGCTCAAGCAAGTCCGGTATGGAAGCCATTGAGCTAGCATTAACGTCCATGCTGACCACGCTGTCCGAGGACATATCTGACTCTGCCGAATCTCTTTTTGCGTTTTTCTTTCCTCTAGGCATTTTTCTGAATCAGTGTTAGTGTTACCGGCAATACAAGCACACAAAAAAATCGATGAAAATAGGGTTTAATCAGTTAAGTCTGAAATAGTTAGTGGGAGCTAGAAAGCGAACGCACCTACTCCATACTCTGTAACCCGGAAGTGTCTAAAAGCGCTATTCTAAGAATTTACGAGCTTGTTCCGGAGGCATACCGCCAGCGGTTTAGAGGCCTCAGTAAACAGGATGACCAAACGTATGTGGAGTTTGCGAGAGAGAAGGAGATCAGTTTTAGTTCTTGGTGCAAATCACAGAAGGCGGAAACTAAGGAGGATCTTAGACAATTAATGCTGCTGGAGGACTTTAAAAATTGTCTGCCTAGTGCCGTGTGTACTTATCTCAATCAGCAAAAAGTAACCTCTCTTGATAAAGCTGCTGTTTTAGCAGACAAGTTTGTATTGACAATCAAGGTAAACTTTGATAACGACCAAGGTGAGAGAAAAGGAAGGGCTGATTTTAATAGACCTCGGTTTTCAAAATCTCCTCCCCCGGTTTCTACAGCTTTCACTAGAAGGTCGGCTCCTGTGAGTACTCCCTTAGAGAAGACTTGTTTTTATTGCAAGAAAAGTGGCCACTTCATTGCTGATTGTCCCGTATTGAGTAAGAAACAAGAGTTTAACCCTAAGCCTGTTGCCTTACTAAAAGCGGTGAAAAAGTGTGCTCTCACCCAAAACATGGACCAACCCGCTCAAAAGAATGAGCTGGCTGGCTCTTCATCTTTCCTCATGGATGGTTTTGTTTCTCTTGTGGCTGACCCTTTAACCCTTTAAGTCCAAATGCGTCGTGGACGACGCGTTCGCGCATGCTTACTTCTCATTCCTGTAACTTTTAAACTGTTTCTGATATCTAGATAATTCAAAAACTAGCAGAAAGCGGAGAAGTAGAGCTTTGCGCCCATATACTAATCATTACGGTAGCCCACTGGACTTCCGCAGTACGACCGTCCAATCACAGACGAGATTCACCAGCATGTGACGTATTTGTCACATGAGCTTCTAAGTACCGTAACTCCCGAATGGCTGGGGCAATTCAAAATATTCGACCGGTTTCCGAAAGGAAATAACGAGAGCTTTCTGA
The DNA here is from genome assembly GCA_949357725.1 of Hyperoplus immaculatus. NCBI lineage: Eukaryota > Metazoa > Chordata > Actinopteri > Uranoscopiformes > Ammodytidae > Hyperoplus > Hyperoplus immaculatus. The sequence goes on along the minus strand of OX442349.1, from coordinate 17,239,856 downwards.
TGGTACGTGATATGACACACTAGGCTTTACGGTAAAAACACTAAACGTTACGGTAAACATAGGTCGAGCCCGAGCGAGGGAAAAATGACACATTCGGACCAACAGTGTTCAGTTGAGCGGGTGAACGACATCGCGGACATCGTGTGGAGAGGTTTATTGAGTTTTGGAGAGCACTTTCTGACTTATTTGAGCTTCTGTCTAAGAAATAACATGCTAAGGAAGTTAGCAAGAGTGAGCAAACGTCCCTGGAGTTTCATTACTGTCACACAGCAACTCCAAAGAGAGTAGTGGAGAGAGTAGAGCAGAAGAAAATATGTCTCTGGAACTAACAAAACGCCTTTGCACTCCTCTCATAAAAAATATCATATCTCAAAAACTAAAACATGTACATTGTTCAAATCACAAATAAAGTCTTCAGAAATATTTTGTTCATGTTTCTACATTCAGAAATCTTTTGTATCAATATATATTTTTTTTAGTTAGTAGAATACGATGAAAACATATTTACGCTATTTATATTTTTCTCATTTATGACACAATTTCAACATTTTCATTAATAATTCTGAATTATTGACTTAGATAACCTTTTAGATTGGGTTGTACAGATTCTAATGATATGAAGCATTTGAAGATACTCAAAGAAATCACTTCACAGTGAGCAAAAATACAAATGTATGCGCTGGCGAACGTTAGCATTACAGGCCTCAAAGGGTTAAATAAGCAACCGATTAAGATTTGGAGAGATTCTGGTGCTTTTCAGTCTTTGATTCTACAGGACTTTTTACAGTTTACTGACCAGTCTGAGTTGGGCTCTAATGTCCTCGTCCAAGGGTTTGGGGGTGGGTATTTATCCCTGCCTAGGGATGTCCATGGTTAACTGGTTAACTGTTAACCGTTAAGAAGAGCTTTAACCGGTTAATAGTAAAGGTTAAACGGTTAAAAAAAATGCAATCATCTTAATTTTTCTGAAATCCGGACTCTTATTTTGATATCGCTAAACTGGATGTAAGAATGCCAACTGTCGGTAAAGAATGAAAAGAGTCATGTAGGCTACGCTCAACTTTATAATAGGTCCATGGTACGCTCCCAGAAAGATAGCCAGTCACAACTTATGGTCACAACACTCCCCTGCCATGTGTTTGTATAATTTAATTAACAGCGTGGGCTCCGGCTAGCTTAACATAGCGCTAGCAATGCCTTCTTGAGGTGGATGCTGTCCTGCATCTATCACCGTCTCAGTGAGTGTGAGAGAGTGACAGACAGGCAGTGAGTGCCCCTGCACAGACACAGAGGGGTCTGCCATGCTTGTGTGCGAGGATCAATAGCGAAAATCCGTCATAAACAAAAGCGTTAAGTACCGTTATGCAGTACTGATAACGTCGGAGCTTATCAATACTAAGGCCTTTCAAAATGTTGCCCTGAACAAAAAAAGGTCGGGAGCCCTGCTATAATGTTTCATGTATTTCAAAATAGGCTACATTAAATCTTAACGGTTAACCGGTTAATAACCGTTAATTCTTGTGGTTAACCGGTTAAAGAAAACATTCTAAATGGCCATCCCTATCCCTGCCTATGCATAACCTTAAACTTGAAACAGGTCTTGTTTCCGGGGAGGTAGCTGTAGCTGTGTGTTCAAGCATTCCAATTAAAGGGGTGTCCTTCATCTTGGGAAATGACCTAGCCGTTGGTAGAGTACTTGCGGCTCCTGAGGTTGTTCCTGTAGTATCCAAAAGCCCAGATGAACTTGAGAAACAGTACCCAGAAGCATTCCCTGTTTGTGTAACTACCCGTGCCATGTCAAAGAAGAAGACACAAGACAAAGAAGCCGATTCTGATATTGCCCCGTTTGACACATTTTTGGCTAAAGGTGACATGTTGGGATTTGGTAAAGTGTTTCCCTCCTGTGACGAGCTCAAGTGTGAGCAGGGGAAAGATACAACCTTAGCTTCTCTTTTTGACGACGTTGCTTCTGATAGTGAGATGACAGCTGTGTCTTGTTGCTATTTCGTAAACAATGGTGTGTTAATGAGAAAGTGGACTTCTCCTAAACTGTCCTGTCATGATGACTGGAGTAGTGTGTTTCAAGTGGTGGTGCCAAGTGTCTATCGTCAGGATGTCTTGCAGTTGGCTCATGATCATTGTCTTGCTGGTCATATGGGGATTAAGAGAACTTTAGACAAAGTGCTAAGACATTTCTTTTGGCCTGGTGTGAAATCTGATGTTGCTGAGCATTGTAGGACATGTCATGTGTGCCAAACTATTGGGAAGCCCAACCAGAAGATTCCCCCAGCTCATTTACATCCCATCCCTGCCATAGGAGAGCCTTTTGAGCGTATCTTGATTGATTGTGTTGGTCCCCTTCCTCGTACCAAATCAGGTAACCAGTACCTATTGACAATCATATGTACAGCTACCCGGTTTCCTGAAGCTATTCCTTTACGTAGAATCACCGCTTCAGCCATTTCGAAGGCCCTTATTAAGTTCTTTACAGTGTTTGGCCTGCCCAGAGTTATCCAGACCGACCAGGGTTCTAACTTCATGTCCCGTGTGTTCTCTCAGGTTCTCCAGCAGTTGTCCATTGAGCACCACACTTCGTCTGCTTACCATCTAGAGTCTCAAGGAGCCCTAGAGCAGTTTCATCAGACCCTAAAGTCCATGTTGCGAGCCTACTGTAAGGAGTTTGAGAGAGATTGGGATGAGGGAATCCCTTTGCTCCTTTTTGCAGCCAGAGAGGTCACTCGAGTCCCTCGGCTTTAGTCCAGCTGAACTGGTGTTCGGCCATACTGTACGGGGCCCTTTGAAACTGTTGAAAGAGAGATGGTTGGCAAACCAGCCCGCGTCCACAAATTTGCTTGACTTTGTTTGTCATTTTAGGTCAAAGCTTAACAAGGCATGTGAGCTGGTGAAGCAGAACTTGGGGGAAGCCCAAGAACGGATCAAGGGGTGGTATGACAGAAAGGCCAAGCATCGAACGTTCTCTCCTGGTGACAAGGTGTTGGTGCTGCTGCCAATTCTGGGGTCAGCTTTGCAAGCTCGGTTTAGCGGACCATATGTGATTGAGCGTCAAGTTGGTGAGTTGGATTATTTGATAAAGACTCCAGAACGAAAGCGTAAACACGTCTCTGTCATGTTAATCTGTTGAAACAGTACTGTGAGAGGAGCCAGGCTGGGCCCTCAGGGGTGAAGACTGTCACTGTGCTGAGCACTTCCATTCCTGGGGGTGAAAAATACATTGATGTTGTTGTGGAACGTGGGGTCTCTCATGGTAGGCTTCCAAACTCAGAAATCATAGCCAACTTGAAGGTCCATCTGTCTTATTTAGAGTCATCACATCAGTCTGACGTTATTGAGGTTATCTGTAAACATCCTGCCCTGTTTTCTGATACTTGTACAAATGTTCTACAGCATGACATTGATGTAGGGGATGCTGCACCTATTAGGCAACACCCTTACAGAGTAAATCCTGAGAAACGCCAGCTGATGAGTAAAGACGTGGATTACATGTTGCAGCATGGCATTGCAGAGCCTAGTGCTAGCCCATGGAGCTCCCCGTGTTTGCTGGTTGATAAGTCAGATCGCACCCCACGTTTTTGTACTGATCTTCACAAGGTCAATTCTGTCACAAAGCCTGATTGTTATCCTCTTCCCCGTCTAGATGATTGCATTGACAGAGTAAGGTCTACTGCTTTCGTCACCAAGCTAGACCTCCTCAAAGGCTACTGACAGGTCCCTCTCACTCAGAGAGCTCGTGAAATCTATGCCTTTGTGACTCCAGATGACTTCTGTCAGTATACAGTTATGGCTTTCGGAATGCGAAATGCACCTGCCACATTCCAGCGTCTTGTTAACCTGGTGTTGAAAGGGGTTGCAGATTGTGAAGCGTACCTTGACGACATTGTTATTTATAGCTCCACCTGGGCTCGGCACATAGCTCATGTGGAGGAAGTGTTTGGTAGGCTGGCTGCTGCCAATTTGATTGTGAACCTTGCTAAGTGTGAGTTTGGACAGGCCATTGTCACATACCTGGGGAAGGTTGTTGGAAGGGGGGAAGTCTGTCCTATCTGCGCTAAGGTAGAGGCCATTCGCTGTTTCAGTGTTCCTACTTCTCGGCGTGAGCTGAAACGTTTTCTTGGCATGGCAGGTTATTATCTGAGTTTTTGCAAGAACTTTGCTACTGTGGCTGCCCCCTTGACTAGCTTACTTAGCCCAAAGGTCCATTTTGTTTGGACAGAGATGTGTCAGTTGGCATTTGAGAATCTGAAGGCCCTTTTGGCTAGTGCTCCAGTACTGGCTGTCCCTGACTTTAGCCGGCCATTTAAACTAGCAGTCGATGCTAGCGATGCTGGGGTTGGTGCTGCCCTGCTTCAAGATGACTTGTCAGTGGTTGAGCATCCAGTTTGCTACTTTTCAAAGAAGTTTGACATTCATCAGAAGCATTATTCAACCATCGAGAAAGAGGCCTTGGCCCTTATCTCTGCTCTCGACCATTTTCATGTTTATGTCTCTTCCAGTCAGGTCCTGGTGGTCTACACCGACCATAACCCACTCGTGTTCATCAGCAGAATGAGGAACTCCAACCACCGACTGATGCGATGGCGTTTGTTCCTGCAGGGCTTCAACCTGGACATTAAGCACATCCGTGGAAAAGACAACGTGCTTGCCGATGCTCTCTCCAGATCATGAATGTCAGACGGTTATGTGTATTATTTTTCATTGATTTTGTTGTGCTTGGACTCTGTGTGGCTTGGCGGTTGCCAGAGCAACTGTTTTAAGGGGGGGGGGGTGTTATGTGTAGATCTGCTCTTTGTTTGCAGGGCTCCTGAAGCCTCTCCTGAAGCCCCTCCCTCACCTCGTTAACTGCCACCTGTGCTGCCTATTTAAGCCTGGAGGCTTAATTGACTCACTCCAGCCACGGCCAGCAGCATGGCTCCCATTCACCCTTTAGTTGATCTTTTGTTACAATAAACACCGTTTTTTTACACCCTTGACTTGTTTTTGTGTACTATATGTTGCTTCCCCGAGCCGGGTTGTAACAGTGGTGATCCTAGGATTCTTTTTCACCTCTCTCACTATCCTCCTGGCCAGTACAGGTGTCACTTTTGGCTTCCGACCATGTCCTCTGAGATTGTCCACAGTGCAGAACGTCTTGTATTTTAATAATACTTTGCACTGTAGCCACTGGCACTTGAAAAGATTTAGATATGGCCTTATAGCCCTTTCCTGACTTGTGAACAGCCACAATGCACAGCCGCAGGTCCTCAGAGAGCTCCTTTGTCTTATGCTGCGTCCACACCAAACGCGTTTGGGGCGGTCACTTTACATACATAGTCAATGTATAGACGCAAATTATTCTCGCGCGGCGCGAATTGTGCGTTTGGCGCCCCACGATACTCGCGCCGCTAATTCGCATGAGTTGAAAATATTTATCTTTCGAATTTTTCGCGTGAGGTCCCGCGGTTATTATCACGCGGTTGGCGTGGAGCAACGCAAATTTTTCGATGCTGCGTCCACACCAAACGCGTTTGGGGTGGAAGGGGCGGTCACTTTGCATACAAAGTCAATGTATAGACGCAAATTCTTCTCACGCGGCGCAAATTATGCATTTGGTGTGGCGCAAACACGCAAAATTTGCGCCGCTCATTTGCGTGATTTGAAAATATTCATCTCAAGCAAATGTTTCACGTTGATTATCACACGGTTCGCGCGGAGCAACGCAAATTTTCGCGTTTGATGTGGACGCAGCATTAGCTATGACCACAAACTTACTGCAGCAGAGAACTGCTGTTTTCACCTGTTGAGTCGATTAAAACAGCTGTTCCTAATGAATCATGGTTATTAGGATGCTTTAGAACAGCTTGGACTATTTGGAATGGTATAGAGCTTTGGATTTTCCCATAGACTGACAGTTTGCAAAGGGTATGAATCATTTTGGACATGCCACTTTTTGTTCAAATGTAAATAAAAGCTGAAAAAATATATGTTTTTCCCACAATGATGCCTCTTGTACATCGTCTTATCTTTTGGGAGAAGCCTGTATCATATCCAATCAAGAAAAAGCTTGCTGGTTTCATAAAAGTAACTTTAAGTCAATTTGCCAGGGATATGAATAATTTAGGTTTTGACTGTATAAGGAAAAAAATGGTTAGGAACATCACTAAATGTATACTGTATATTGTCTGATGTTAAACAGTATTTGTTTAAAGGCATACTAGGTAATTCTGGTGAATGTGTTGTAAAATCACTTTGTCAAAATCAGTGAAGATCTCCTCACAATCGAAAAATGTCCCTACTGTATGCGTGCTGAAAACAAATTTGGTATTAATACAGAGCATAGACTCTGTAAACTGGTATAAAAATATATGGAATGTAAACATTAACCTATTTCTAACATTCCCTCTGTTTACATATCAGTTTATATACAATTATCTGCTCAGAGTTTGGACAAAATATGAATAAAAACAAAGTTTGCAAAAAACTTTCACAATGATAGATCAACTTTGGCACGTATAAGATAACAGAGAGAAACATTGCAAAGACTTGTTGAGCAGCAACAAAATCTGCATAGAAGACAAATAAATAAAAACTTAATCAAGCAAGAACGCTCAGATCTTATAGATCTACCTACAACTAAAATAAATTCAAGATCTGGCCTATATTGTAAAGCATGTTTCGAATCCATTAATCCGCTGCAATTCTTTTTCACAACTGTCTTTCTTCTATGAATATATAGGATACAAATTTGTGAAAGTGTGTCCTTTGTGACACTCAAAGCCAGGTTCCCCATCAATATCAACAAAAAGAAGAGGAAAATCAAACTATCTCAAATATATATACTGTAGGAGTTCACTGATTTAATATACTGCCATAAGCCCTGGTTCCTACACTCGACATGCAATTTGGAAATAAATTGACTGATTTTGATAGAGGCACAGGGAGGAGTGGGGGAAAAAAACCTGATCGGCTGATTGAGTAAGGTGACATTGCGCAAACAAATCACTTGCATGAATAGAAAAAGAAAACGATTTCCATTTCAAAAAGGTAATTTTGTTAGGGGAAAGTGTGCTGATTGTATGTGAATATATTCCTCACTCGACTCTGGGAGCATGAACATTTTCTAAAAGTCAATGTTATATTTTGCTGTTAGCATAATAATAAGAAAGAACAGACTTTCATCCAAAGAATAACAGAATCTCATTTATTCCAAGTACATAATAGAAGGCCAACCACAACGGCCTATCTCTCCTGTGCTTTTTATACTGCTTTAGTGGAGTGAAAATAGTTGACTTTTGCAGCAGCAGAGTCCATTGTGTTTTAATTGAGCCCATGAAGAATAATTAAGTAATTAAAGAAGTGATAAGAAAGAGGAACAGTAAACAGATAAAAGACAAGTACTGGTATTAACAATATGGTACTTTGCATAATGAATTGGACCTACCTCCAGTATAGCTTCCCTAAAAGAAGACAAAGCATCAAAGGCATTACCCAAAATGGGCTAACAGTCTGTATGGCATTTCATAAAAGAGCTTGTGGCTGTGAATATGCATGTGGTCAGATTCAAAATGTAATACTTCCCAGCTGGATTTTAGGAATGGGAGTGCACTGTGATATTTTCACCACTCTGACATTAGCAGGTTTTATTTTTTGAGTAATTGCACAGCTTGATGTGTACTCAGGGCTTTCCACAAGAACGATGAAAGTCTTACTTTAACAATGCTGCAATTATGGGGAAATATGGGAATACATTTTGGGCCAGTTCACAGTTGAGTTGACTGGAATAATAGGAACAGAAAACAGACACAGGGAGCAAGGGTGAAAATGGCATTTCAGAACTCAACTGTCTTTAAAATACCAGCACGTGAAATAATTCTTGCAACTAGAATCCCTAATACCCTCTATGTGTCAAGTACTGCATCATGGCCATATTACTTTGAAGTAGTTCATGATGCCAACATTTTCCCAAACAGTGGTATCTGCTTTATTCGACATACAGCAGCCATAATCTCTGTTGGCATCATATGCTGGTTGGCAGTGATAATCTATAATCCATTCATCCAGTGAGGGTACACACATGCATATTTGTTTCCTAGGATTAAAAGCTTATAGAGGGTATATGGCATGGCCAATAATGTTCATCCATGCCAGCTATGACAGAATTGTTTGCTATTCTGTGGATAAATGTTTTTTTTTTAAATAACAAGGAAATATACCAGGCATTTGAGCACAACGAGTAGACAAAATATATAAAAGGATGGGGAAATCAAAAGTATAAATTCTGCCATGACAATATCTCCTCTCATGATACATTTGCTACTCAGCAGATTTGCAGGCTTGATAAGAATATTTAAATAGTCACCGGATACCCCTGCATAACAGCCTGCCTTATGGTTAGCAAGCTCAAGTCTTTACATGGAGGTCAGACGTTTGTAGTCAAAAAGATCTACAACCATGGTTTAAAGGAATGGAAATGCTATATTGTTGCAGAAATAGGATGTAAATAATAAGAACACTGAAGAAAACCCTTCTTTACCTGAAACACCAACTATAGTTTCAACAGACGCAAACAAAATTCATCATTGTACTGCAGTAAATATTTCACTGCAATGGTCTAGTGAGCCTTGAAATTCTTCACTTACAAAAAGATTTACAATATGCTTGAGAGAAATGTGACTTTTGGGACAGTCGATGTGACACACTACTACAGGTTACTTTTGTGAAAGTCTTAATAGGATAGTATTGTCTATACCTCTTGTACTTCTATCAGTAGTGCAGTTTCCCCTGTATTACATTTTGGTAATTTTTCGTTTCCCAAACCCAAAGTTTACAATAATTTTGAAGTAATCAGCTATGGCTAACAGCATCCTGCATAGGCTTTATTGCCAATCAAGCCAATGCACAATGTTATAGAAACAAGTTTACTATTAGTTTGTTTTCTAAGGCTCCTTTTCTGGACAATTAAATATCTCCCTGCACCCGCCACCACACAATGGTGGCTTGACCTATATAAGAACTGTACTGGACTCAAACTGGAAGAGCAAGAGACCAGTTGGGCATGCTGTTAGGGTAGCCTGGCACCGCCTGCCTACCTACTTCCGCTCAATTTTCATTTGCCTTCAGTAGTCAGTCTGGGGCCGCGGTATACTAGCGGGTTTTCTCTTTTACCGGTCCAATCAGCGAACAGAGGGAGTGGCTGAGAACAATGATTTTGAGGTCGTGCGCGGCGCCAGTTTCAGTTGTAGTCAGAAGCCGGTGCATGACGTCACAATCAAACGTTATGCGATTGGTTGGCAGATCAAGAGTGACACTGGGCGGATCCAAATGTTTTAAACAGACACCCGTCTTAAAGTGAGTATACGTTTGTCAATTGAGCGATTAGGGGGCCTGTCCAACCAGACTTCCAGGCCAACCTTCTATTAAGTGTGAGACTGATTTGGTAGTAGAGGACTGATCAACACGTACTCTCGCAACCCACAACCCTAACCCTGAAATCTCCTCTCTTGTCCCTCCTGTCTACTGCATGACTGCACAAAAGAGGAATCATATATTCAAACTGGGTATCCAAAGTTGTACATCCCAATGGGGTACCAAAACAGTAGCACCAAAGCAGCTTCTTATTATCATTTAATTAGCAAATGGTTCTTTACTGTGAAGCAATCAAAATGTTCAGGGCCAGCTGCAATTGCCACTACAAATACATTTAATTTGGAGGAAACACAGCCTTTCTAAAGCACTTCCTCAATAGGTGATCTGATTGTATGGATCTAAAAATGCACTAAAAGCTAAAGAAAAATCAATACAAAATGTAAAGGTAGCTAATGAAGGGATGAAATAATGTGAGGGTTCGCTTTGTACCAAAAAAATGTTTAGCAGATGATTCTGAACAAGCAAGATGCAGTACTGTTTTTTTTTAAAGTTTCCTTTTTGGGCCAATTTCAGAATGCAGACCATTATGTTACCTAAGGCAGAGTAGGATATAGCAAAGATGCATTTGCTTTAATCTGGCACCCAACACATTTTTAACATGCTTAGATAGAAGATACCTCTATTTGATAACATTATGTGTGAGTTACTCAATGTTACCAATGATTCATTCATGTCAGATTTGTTCCCATCTAGCTTCAGGAAATATTGAGCCATCCACTTCTGAATGTCTCAGGGATAGTTATGATGTCAGTCAAATCCCTCTGGGATTGAGAATTGCATAATAGGTGGAGCTGCATATCATCTGCATAATAAAGAACATTGGTGTTATTTCTGTGCAATATATGTCCTAAAGACATACAAGTGACTATAGCTAGAGAACAGAACTGGACCTAGATAAGACCCCTGGGGAAGTTCACAGAGCATCTTTTACAAAACATTTAAGCGTTTTTTGTTAACTCTAACCTTCTGAAAGTATGTTCACCCAATGCTTGAGAAGGATTGCACGATCAACAGTGCTACATATATTACCGAGGTAAAACATTTATCAATTAAGCAATTAATAATAAATAAAGTTATTAATTTCTTTAAAAGGCATACAAGGTAAACTCCAGCAAACGCTTGGCGAACGTTTGTTTGTGTTTATACTAACTGCGTTAATATTTGACGCTCAGCCCAAGTGCCAAGCCTGGCCCATTCCCCGAAACGTCAATCCACGACTGGCCGCAGTTAGTTTAAACATAAACAGCTGCTGGATCAGAGCCAGCTTTTTTAGATCGCCGTTAGCGGATGGTGAACCTGACTGAATTTAATTAGGTGAAAATTGACATTCATAGAAGCAATCTACCATTGTCAAAAGGAACGGAAGATTAATCTATGAATGAAATTTGATCTTTTCATGATCCATCTATAAATTGAACATCAGTGATCAGTGATTAAGATCTGGGGTGTGAAACACACATACGTATGTAGGTTAATCCCAAACAGGTATCAACAGACCTGTTAGCAGGATTTTGGAGCCTAATCTAATCACATGGACTGCAAATGACATACATTTTAGCTATGTTTTTAATGTGTGTTTTCCTCTTTAAAAGGCACAATGGCAAAATACATCTGTATGGTGATAAACACAACAGTACACAGATGGATAGAACATTTTAATTATATTCCTCAAAGCGTAACACCTTATATTAGATCCCATGTATACCATCAATTATATACCCACAAAAACTGGGCATTTCTGAGGCTTTAACACATTGATTGTTGTTTCATAAAATGTTTAGACTCTTGATACATATTCTGTGAAAGACACACCTGGGAGTTATTATCCCTGCCTTGGCCTTTTGGTAATTAGTCCTCTGGGTCCAATCTAGTTGACCCTTGACAAGGTCGCTTTGAACTAAAGTGCTAAACTGGACTGATGCCCCTATGAAACAGCAAAATATAACAGAAATTAAAGACACAAATGGTTTGGAAAATAAATCTTACAATATCAAACTAATTTATGGTCGATCAAGTAAGCTTGGCTTTTATCTTACAGAAAATAGGACTATAATATCACAATATACTGTTTAATTAGAACTCTGAATGTACAGCCTACTTAAGCATCTTTCACTAATTCAATTTTTACACCTGGCCGATCCATATCTTTTGAGAATTGCATCGACATCATTCGGCGCATTAATTGTCTTTTTTTAATGTTTGTCCTAAATTAACTGTGTTTTGTTTCTAATCTAGATGGTACAATTTTGCACATTTCACATTGTAGAAAATTATGTTCAAAACAATCTAAAAATGTGGTAAAACTTCACATTGTTTTGGGGAGAGAAAAAACAAACAGAAATAATGTCCTTAGTCCCTAGGTCTATCAAATCTATAATACAATAGATACAATACAATATAAGCTGACTGTTGGCACTCTCAGTAGCTGAGCTCATTTCTTTGACAGGCCTTACTTCTGTACCCGAGCCTGCACTGCCATCTGCTGCTCTTTGCTATGAAACACACACCAGAGGGACTAGTGATGGGTAGACATACAGTTCAGTAGGTCAGGTGTTGCATTCAAGTGTTTATCGTAAATAATTCTATATTCAAGACCTTCACTTGAGAATAATTAGTGAATAAACCGTAAGGTGTATATTTAAGAAATCAAACAGTAGCCAAAAAGCCAGTTTGTCCATAGCTAAGGAATATACAGAAATCTCCCACATTTTTCTTTTACTAAAAACGTCAAAATCTTAATGCGAGTTTGTACTGATACAAAATAATTATGGGTTCACGAATCCAAGGGGGGAAGTTTTTTCGGTTTCATGATGACTTATCTTTGGCATTTTCAACCATCTTAGTTTAAGCATCTAGAAATATAATAACATAATGGAAAAAAATTAAATAAAACAGAACTGACAAAAAAAGAATTAGTACTCCTCACCATTTAACCAGCTCTTTCTGGCACACAGCAACATCAGACTATGACCATCCCAATGAGAAATGTCACTTGTCATGAATACCAATGCTAACCCACAGAATGTAACAGATCAATAGCACACAAGACCGATGGAACACGTCTGCTTGGGTTTTATTTATTGTTTAACTCTGGATGAATCATAGTGTGATTACTTTCCAATCCAAACCAGTTTTATCAAAACTGAATTACAAATGGCTGGCTAGGAGCTGTCATGAAGTCACACAATGGAATCATAAATTACCTCCTTAAAGTCAATCAGCAAAGCACTGATTGGCCTGACAGAGGCTTCTCATTAAACAGTCCATAACACACAACCGAATGAGCTCATTTGCCTTAAACCATCTTCCATAAAATAATGTCTTCATCAGTGTTCAGGCAAAGCATCCATGACTTTTAAATCCAGTGCTTATAATTATTTGTCATGCGCCAGCTTGTCACTGCACATTTGATCACGAGAAATAATAATACTGGAAATAAATATAAAATGAAATACTTTTTGATCGTTTGGTGCCTCCTAGGGGTAAAATACCCCCGTTAAGAAGCCTTTGCATATAAACCTGTACACCCAAAAGAAAATGTAACGTTATTACATTTATTTTGTGAATTTTGTTCAATCAAAATGGAAAGCACTGGTTATTATTCAAAAACAACAACAACAATAATAATAATAATAATAATAATAATAATAATAATAATAATAATAATAATAATAATAATAATGTATGCTCTATGCCATTTGAGACCCTCTTTAGGGATTTGTCGCCAATATTTCAAATAGCACTTGAAGGCAGCTTTAATCTGTTCTAATCTGAGCAGGAGCGTCACCAGATGAGAGATGACATCTGTGGCTACTAGCTTTACTGTTCGAGTGAAATAAACAAACAACTTTCTTTTTCTGAGACAAAATGTCTATAACAACTTGCCAGAAGGTCACTCTGTTATCATGCTCCGTTCTCTGCGTTTCTCTTTTCCTGCCCAGAATGCTTTTACCCAGAGGGAGAAAGGAGATGGGGCAGCCTCAGGGTAAGGCGGCTTATCAGATCATCTTCCATCCATCCATCCCCAACCTGCTCCAGCTCCCATGTCTTTTTGTTGTTGTTGTGGTTGCCAGATGTTAGTCTGACTACACAGAGTTGGCCAGGTTGAGGGCCCCATCATACTTCACACGTATGATGTTACAGAATGGATAGGAAGAAAAAGTAAATCATGCCTTTTGCATGTTTTTATTCATGTGTATGGTTTATGTTATGTTATCATAAGAACAAATATGTACTGTAGTCATACATGCACATTTGCACAAATATTTTCAATTATGCTTATTTATGTATATTATTGATATATTGTTTACACTAGATGTTAAGTAGTCTATATATTAAAACAAAGCAATGTAGACATTATTGTATGGTTGTGTGTTATTTGTATTAGATGCTTTTACCATCCAGCGTGGAAATAGGCTGTCGCCACAAATTAAGCTGCTGCGTTTGTTGACATATCAGTGCTGAAGTGGGATGTGGACACTTTGCACGTCCACTTGCCCCCACTATATTTAGAGCTATTTCAATCACTCTGCTTGACCATTTGACTTTGAAAAAAAATGTTTTAAATACATTTTAGAGAAAGTTGAGTCATTCTGAGTAACAGCAGGGTATCATGTATGTATAGCATGTATTTTAAGAGCAGAAAAGTCTGTTACATCATCAAATGTAAAATAAATTATATAATGGTTTTCCCATCTGGTTTGTGGTTGGATATCAGATGGTCGAATACCGTAAGGTCCGTAACACTTTATTTGTTTTATACATATACAGTGTGCTCAAGTCTGAGACCACGTTGAAAATCTTTTCATGTAAACGTGGAAATAATCATGAAGTCTCGAGATTCAGAAGCATTTAAAAACACAAGTTATAACGTTAATTAAGAAAAAACTATCAAAGATTGGTCCCTGACATTAATGAACTTCTGACTTTTAACCTCTTTGAACATTTTGGGGGCACTTGAACAGTAAGAAAGCCAAGACATACTGTGACACCACTAGAAGCTCTTTAGGATCATTGTCAAATCATCCGTGGACAACATGGATCAACAGGGTTTTTTTAAAGAAGTTGCAGTTCACGCCAGCTCAAGTGCATGCTTTCATTAAAGCGATATCTAAAGATGTTCTGAAATCCATATTTTTAAAGATTCAGGCCTCTAGCCTACACTTCCCTGTCTAAAGGCTGATTCAATTAAAAGCAATATCTGCCACAAGCAAATCAAATAGTGCTTTAGATTTCAAATAGAACATTTCAATTATGATCAGTCCTCAGTGCTCGAAACCTTAAAAACTGATAACCATCAAAAACCTAAGCCGGCACAGAACAGAAATGAATAACAACACACTGATACACAAACAAAACCACCATAAAAGTCACACAACAGCACGTTTCTTTGCCGTGTCCCCTCCCCCCTCTCAGATAGCCTACTGTCTTGACTTTACTGTGTTTTTCTCATAGAGTAAATAATAGGTTTTTCTGGCAACAAGTTTTCTGGGAGTTGCTGGCAACCGTATCGATGCTGGCAGCCCTCAATGCGAATAGCCCTTACATCTTACAACCAAAACAAAGGGTTATAACATTTTCTTACCTTGTGACACCAGACAGGTACATGTCTCTCCTCTCCTCAGCCACATCTCGTCGCTCAAAATGAATTTGTGACTTTCTTTTTGTGTTCAATAGTTCGTTTACATCCAGGTTTATTTATGCTCCAATTCTGTGTGTGAATAGAGACATTCGTTCACAACGTTATATCCGTCACTGCCCTCATACTGTACTTCCATGCGTCCTTTATGTTGGAATCGACATTTAGCAAATCAACCATTAGTGGGCAACAGCGCCGCTCGGAGTAAAAAGTTACTCAAATAGGAAGAAGAAGAGTCAAACAGTGAATTAACTGGAATAAATATATTTATAGCCTAATAGGTCCATGGAAGAAACAGCTTTAGCGATATAGGCCTACTACCGTAGCAATGGAAGAGGGTAAACTAGAGGCTGTAGGCTATTATAGACAGCTGGGGTCTGTGAGGACATTAATCAAGACATGTCAAACAAACTACCCTGCGTTCCAATACCCGTTCAACATGCCCTCGTTCACTTGCCCTAGGCACTTGCCCTCGGGGGAATCCCCGCCGCCATCTTAGGTGTCGTTCCAAGGCCCAATCCCAAATGACTCCCTGGGCACTCCCACTCCGTGAGCGAGTGTGACTCGCTGTGGAGTCACACTCGTGGCTGTGAAGTGCCACTCATTAAGGGCGAGGGTATAACAACTGGTGCGGCTTTGGCAAGCCCTCGCCTTTGCCAGACGGAAACAGGAAGAAGACACTAGTTTGTTTGCAAGGGTGGTCATAAATAAGAAAAGTCATGCGCTCCAGCTGACTGACGTCACCGCCGCTATTACTACCCCTCATCGGCTGTAACAGAAACATAAATCTTACTAACAATTTAAGGAAATAATAATCACTGTCCCTTATTAACTTGTGGGCATTTTCTTCATCTGCTTCGTTTTATCTTTTTCCACGCCTTGAAAATACACTAACGGTAGACAAGTGGCATAATCAAATCAACAAGTGTAAAACAACATGTTCGTTCCGATATTGTAGGCTACCCTCTGGTTCCGTCATTTAGGGCTATGCATAAAAATAATCAATCAAATGTCTGTTTGAGGTAAGAGTAGCTACGTTTCATTTATAATTCGGGAAACAAACTCCCTGGAACTCTCATTTGTAAGTTGGCACTTCCATTCCGGACATAATTGATTGGCGGACACCTGTGTCAAACGTAGGGCTGAGCCAATGTCGATGCAGACTTGATGATCGAGGGCTTTATCACCCACTTACACTCGAGGCTCAATGGTTTAGGACGACACTCAATATGGCGGGCCCTCCCCGCGAACGCGCAAACGGAGGGATAGTGGATAGGGTTAGGGTGTAGGGGGTGGATCTAGATTGGGCCCAATTGTCTGGAAACTGAAGTGAACTTTGTGTTATAGACCCTCGGAGGGCTGAGTGATCAAGTGAACATCCATGGTCACTCCGAGGTGGATATCACCCACAGTGCATAGCAGTTCGTCTTCTTCTTCTTCTCCTTTTATTTTCCGGTAGACTGTATGCTTTTAGGGACATCGCGGCCACCTGCAGGACAAATATATATATATAAATATATTCCAAAACGCCTCAATTAGGCTATCCTATTTCCATACGAACAATCCAGTGAATGTATTGCAGTTTACACATTGCTGCTATAACACAGATGGCTGCCAATTAGAGGACTATTTAAAACAAATGTTTTTGGTTGAAACTAACATAAATAAGAAAATATGTCGGAGCAAACAATTTACATGTGTAAGTAACATCTTCATAATCTGAGTTACCGTGTCGAAATTCAATGTTTGTTATGCTATGGAAATGGCTTTCTGCAACATAGGCTACCTTAGCAGAATGTTATAATTCTGTATTATTTGCATTCAGATTTACCTATGTAACTGACGGTCCATTGCGACTACAAGGGCAAGTGGGCAAGTGGGTTCCATTTAAATCCTCCGCTCCTCCCCCGCCCAGTCTCCCTCCGCTCTCCAAGTTCCCTCCGTGCAACGTATGCTGTTACGTCATACCAAGGGCTGAGGGTAAATGAACGAGGGGAAGTGCAACTACTATTGGAATGCAGCTATAGTCTCGCACGGACCTCCGGCACTACTCTATTGCTGCCGTCAGCCTGCCGTCTAGCTGACATTCTTCCCC